>DWKW01003143.1:0-10291 GCA_018250115.1 Doberes anticus
GATACGACTTCCGGTCTTAGTTGAGGTTTGATGTGGATGTCCATGGGCTGTAGGGACCACTTAACATCAGGTGGCCTGCATGCTCGTTTGCTATTCCGTTTGAATAATAAAAAAATACTAAAAAACAGAATAAACTAAATATTTAAGGGGGCTCCCATACAACAAACATGTTCTATTTGCTCATTTTTGCTCGATATAGATAATGGTAATGGAATTCTTTGTGCGCGAGTCCGACTCGGACTTGGCAGTTTTTATGAAAATTCATGTATGTATGGATTTTTAAATTATTTACTTGATTGGGGCTTCCTGCTCAAAACTAATTGGGGAACGACTATTCTTAGTATGTAGCCTATTCTAATTATAAACAAATGATCTTCAAACTATGATTTGGGTGAGATAAGATAGTTACAATTTATGTTAACAGGATAGCAAATGAACATACAAGCACCCTGATATTAAGTGGTCACTGTAGCCCATAGATATACACATCAAACCACCAGTAACCAGTAGATCTGAAGTCCTACCTAATGTCATATGTGGATGTTTCATTGGGAACTGAAACTAGAACTTTCTGAATGGTAGACCAGTAATTTGACCACTATGCCCTAAAGATCATAAAATTATAATTGAACATTTAAATACAAATAAAAAAAGGAGCAGCAAACAAGCATGGAGGCCACCTGATGTAAGCAATCCAACTTCAAATAAGTCTGAACTGCTATCTGAGGTTGAATGTGGATGCATTGCTGCTCATAAAGATTTCTGATGATGATTAAAACATTAAAATCTATCAAGTAGCTTAGAAGAAAAAATTTTACTTGGATGCAATATTTTGACAAGAGATGTGATTCAGGCACTGCCTAGCATAAATATAGGCATTCTGGCACCCTAGCAGTTTGGTATATTTTTTTTTGTATTTTCAATGAAATGATAATGTAAAAAAACAATTTAATTCAGAGTATATGACACTGCTATATGTAATCTGTTATATGTCATCTATGATTTTGTATTTATAATAATATGAATTATTATAAAAAATTATTATGTGAGTTCCATTCCAGTTCCGGTTATTTTGTCACTTTTTGGGTTTAACTTAAAGGTTCGAAAGGGACGATTAAATTCAAAACTCAATACGACGTAAACTGCAAAATTTTAAAGTTAAAAGTTAGGATTGCGATGGAAATCTTCTTTTTTTAAACAAAACAACAAATACAGTAGAATTTTTATCACAAAGATTTAATATGACAGATTTTTTACTATGTATATGTTAATGTATTGGGCTATATGCTAAAAATAACATCTCGTAGTGCATCCATGTGCGTTTGTTTTTAACCTAACGTGTCCTTGTATACTTTACTACGCAGCTGCGGTGCAAAGTTTAGGGCGGGAAAATCCAGCTCGTACCTTCTCCTTCACCCTCCACGAATGCTCTTCACGCTCTGCTCCCTTGATGGGCTCATTGTGCCTCGGCTTATCAAAGCTCAGGGCCTCATCATCTTCTAAGTCAGAGGAATCACTATCAGTCTGTTCACTTTTATTTTCCTCATCTTTGACCGCAAGATAAGGAGGCATATCTGTCATTTTCACACACTTATTCGAAATCTCACCAATATTGAACGTTCAACGCATGTAAACAATGGAGGAAAACATTTTCAAAACCTTACAATATCATATGCGCGTCCATTTTTCACCACATGGGAATAAACAAGTGTTGCCAAGTATAATTTTGAAATTCCGTCAGAATTCCAGTAAAAATTTGTTTCCCCGTCAAACTAAATACGTTAAAATAAACGAAGTGTTTATCCGTCCGGTAGCCGGATGATTAAAATAACTTTAGTCGTCCGATAACCGGACTGTTACCGTATGTATAGTTATACATAGTAGTGTACCCTATGTCGCAGGGTAAAAATCCGACAATCCTTAAACAGTGAAGTAATTTGTTAATTAAAAATGTTGGTTGTACTAAATCTGGGCATCATTGATTTGTAAGGTATAGTTCAAAATACAATTGTAGGGTATCGCCGAACAAGCGAAGCAACTACCTGTTACGCCATGATATGGCTTTTAAAATAACTTTGTTTAATTTTTGACGGTGTGATGAGTCGTCCGCTAATCGTTAATTTTACAACTTTCGATAATAATACAGCATGTAGATGTCGCAAGATTGACACAGTAAATTAAAATAACCGTAATAGTAAATTACCTACTATAGTAATGTGTTCATCCATCCGTTACATTGGCAATATCAGTACCGATACCAAACAATCTTTTGTAGCCCAAGCCACTCATGACAGCCATTACATATTTGCCGCCAGTAGGCTATTCAAATTTTGGTGCCCCTACAATTCGCCCCTCACTTATTAATTATAAATTTTTGTCTATGAAATTGTAAGTTTGTAATTTGTGTCCTTTCCGTGTGTACAAATATGAATCATTTAAATTAAATCTATATATTTTATCTATATATATTTCTTATATTAAAAATCTAGTTATAAATATGTTAATAATACAAGTATTATAAAAAAAATATAAAAAAATCTTATTAATTCTGACTGCAACAGATGTTTACCACAAATTTCACAAAAAAAGGTTTAGTGTAAAAAAAATGCGGAATTTTAATGTTTCTGTAAGTCAATTAAAATGAATAAGAATGATAGTAGTAGCAAAACCATTATATGTAAAATAACTTAAAGAAATAACTAAGTACAGGTTGAAAATATAAAATTCTGTCCCTATTAGTTTGGCCACCTGTGGTAATATCGTATTGAATGGTATTAATCTACGTCTGGTTCTAGGTAGGTATACCCTGAAATTCGATGACCCAGTTCGGTCTCGACTAACTTTTTAACTGTTGCAATCTATAATAGTATGCTCAGATTTAAGCCAACTTTTTTTTTTAAATTGGGAGATCCTTGTCTTGGACAGTGCTTGTCCCGACAGCTGTATAATGTTTAAGTCAACATTAGCGAAATCTTTGGTTACACGCGATTTTATGTAACGAGATCTTTCCATCATTTCGAAAATCCACCAGTCATTGGCCACTCCTCATTGGCCTCCGTTTAGAAAACAAGAAAAAACGTTTATAAACAATGTAATATTTTATTTTAAGCTGAATTATGGATTATTATTTGACGGTTATTTGTAAAAAACTACATAAACTTGGATTAGTATTAAATAAATTTATACAAGGTAAACAAACGAGGAAAAATAATACAAGCCACCTCAATACAAAAGCACCATTAGTGATAACAATTCATATTATGCGTAAACTAACCAATTAGCTAATTAATAATTAAAAATGTTTAAATGTACATCGGTGAAGTTATGTTTTACATGGCAAAACGCAGATGGGAGGTGCAACTGCACGCCTATGGAAAAATATGGTAAAATTACAAGTAGTCCTATCTATGAGTTCATTGAGCAAACACGACACATCACATTTTAACGGCACTGCAGACGCTACAACTCTCGCACTCCACTCCGGCCGGTAGACACTCTATGTGAAACGAATGTCTACAGTTATAAACTATTAGGTCAGATGCGTTAGAGAGGTCCTTCATTATTATACGTCTTTGACACACACAGCACAGAAAGTCGTCCGTCACCGATATTCCTCTTTGTTGTCCTATGATCAACTTTTCGTGCAGATCGAAGTAGTTCCGAAAAGTGATCACTTTGCACGCTTCCTGAACCGAAAGTTGTAGATGGTAATCGCACATCATCTTCGCCAGTGATTCCTTCAAATCTTTTATTTCGCATCCCGACTGGATGTTCTGGATCAGCATCCGCGGATCCACGTAGTTCCCTATTCGTTTGAGAAGTAGCGTGACACATTCCGGCTTATCCACAGTCTGCTTGATAAGATCGGTCCAAAGCTCCCTGTCGTTATGCTCCTGGCAAAAGTTGATCGCTTGATTGATGTCGTTCAGTTTCTCTATTATTATTTGTAGCGCTTCGCCTGTGTTGCCTATTCGGCCGAGAAGGAACACCATCTCGGGATAGAGTTTGTGACTTTGGCACACGTCTAGAGCTTCCTGAATCGGATAATTGTCGCTGCATTTTAAGAACGGCAATAGTTTCTCCCTAGCGTACTTTGCGTAGAGCCTCACGAGTTTTCCATGATAACGACCATTGGGTTGGATTTTGCTGTACGCATCCAAATATTTGTAGAGGTACATGTCGTTGCCCTCCAACTGCCTCATGACGACGTCGACTGGAACTGTCTTTTTTTGTATAAGCAATGAGATGGCCTTGTCGCAATCGAGACTCATCAGATCTAATATCTTGTCATATATGACAGAGTACATTTCATGTTTTGTAATAAGGGTGAATACGTCCTTGTGTTGTATTTTTAAATATGTAGTCAGAGCTTTATCATATTTCTTCTGATAACAATACAGAACTGCTAAAGCTTCCAAGTAGACGTTATTGTCGACGTTCGTTGCGAGTAGGTGCTCCAGGACTTTTTTGATTATAACTCCCGTTCTGTAAAGAGCCGGGTTCCACTCTTGGACCAATTTTAGGAATCCTTGAGGATCCACTTCGAAGTATTCGAAAAATATTAGTTCGTATATGTGCGAAGTCAACGCTTGCTCAGGATGTCGAGGGACATACGGAGTGATAGCTCTGAGTTGATTCACGTCGAAAAACTTTAGAATTTGATTCTCCCACAGTACTTTGTCATTTTTGCATATCCTAGCACACAGTATGGCGGCATCATCAAATAAACGTTCAGATAGAAGATGATCTAAATACTGTACACCAACTGTCACCACAGAATGTTTCGAAGTCTTTCCTCCGATTTCTTCTAAGACATTTATCGCCTTTTCGAATCGTCCATGCTCAGTGAGCCAGTTGACTCTGTCGTCAATATCGTACGGGCAAGCGACGACAATGTCTTTAGGAGAGACGATGAAAAATCTGTTCTCTTCGATAAGCATATCCAAATAATAGTCGTTGCAGGTATACTCCTCGTAACCCCTGATGCTCAGACTGTCCGTCGATACTTCACAAAATTCACACTCCTTGTAATCGGCGACAGAGAGGACGGGTCTCTGCGTCTTGCCGGTCTCAGCGTCGCATTCCTTCGGAACGCCGAGCAATACGAGCTGATCGTCTAAGGGTCCAAGTCCACTGATGTAGTAGTCAGTCTGAAACGTGTACACCGGATCGACAAGGTACTCTGTGACGTCACGGGTCTGCAGTTCGATTTGGCTTCGTTTCCGTATGACGCATATCCGAATTGTGTCCACCCATCCGATCATAAGAGTTTTAGGGGCTGACCAGAGAAGATTACAGCGGTAGTCTTCGATAGGTCTGTTCTGACTTTTCTCCCACTGAATGAGTCCAAGGGAACACCTCGCCACGAGGTCGTACACGCGAACTCCGACCGTGCAAGCCCAGGCAACAAACCGCTCGTGCCAGGCCATAGCCTGGACGTATCCTTCGCATTCGCATAAGACCGTGCTCCGCAACCGATTCAGGAAAGTCTTCTCATATAGCGTTAGCTTGTTGTCACCTGTAACACGATTGTGACAGGTAGTTTAAATGATGGTATCACCTATTGCAAGATAGATTGGTGAATGGCACTAACATTGCTAAGATCATTGTGTTTCTGAAATTCCTTGACCAAGAAAATGTGTTACATGAATATATGTGATCAATTCTGAGTATTCTTTCGTGGCTCGCCTACGGGGACCCTACTGTGTCATTTTGATTTCGAAATTTAGAGGTGCGTGCAAGGATTAAAACTGCGACCCGCCAGAGCGGGGGGCCAAGATTCTTAACCACTAGGCTATCACTCAGTATACTTCAAATAGTTTTTGAAACTGTAGAAAGTGAAATGTAATGGGTCATCATCATCAACCCATTATCGCCCCACTGTTGGGGCACGGGTCTTCTGCCAGAGATGAGAGAGTGTAGTCCACCATGCTGGCCAAGTGTGGATTGGCAGACTTCAGGCAGGCAGGTGTGCAGGTTTCGTCACAATGTTTTTCTTCAGCGTTAAAGCGAGTGATCATTAATTAATAATACGCACATAATTTCCAAAAAAATTTGAAAATATTTTTTGTGAAATAGAGGTGCATACCGGGATTTGAACCTCGACCCAACATATCGAGATGCTTAACTACTAGGCTATCACTCACTGGGTAGTAGGTTAATTTTCGGGTTAAAGAACTTTATTCTCATAAAGAATTTACATTCACTTATGCTATGAGAACTTAAACATAAACTTTACAATAAGGAGGATTTAAAGCATACAATACAGTTGCGTGTTCTTTTATAAGTCTTTAAAACAAACAAGTAACATGAATAAGAGAAAAATATTAAATAATAAATATTAAAATTGTATGTGATCGATTACATGTATTTTATGTGGGTAGTTTTGTTGTAGATCGTTAGCAACAGTACGCAGCGATAAGCTACTTGGTTTTTACATAGATATGTGTCGGCTAGATGTGACAGTGTGTAAGTTAAAAAATACGTACAGATTGGTTTAAGATATAGGAATCAATTATAGTACTTTCATCCTACTTGAAGTATGATGTGATGTCCATAGGCTGCAGTGACCACTTAACGTAATGTGGGCTGCATGCTCGTTTGCTATTCTGATTGAATAAAAAAAAATACATATTAATGATTTTTTTTTTATATGGACGGGCCACTGGCAGAAGCTGCCAGAACTCACCGGAGAAGTAACGAGGCCTGGCGTACTCGGCACAGGTCATCATGGCTCGCAGAAGACAAGATCTGTACAACGTTGCCGCGTGGAGACGGGAGATGCCCAGTATTTGGGCTAGCGAGTCTTCTGTCATCATATCCAGAGGAGTACCTGTAACAAAGAAGATTAGACTCTTCTAAGTTTATATTTTTATCCCATGAGTATAAATATAAAAAGGATGGTTCCAAATGGTGATAGAGTCTTATGTCGAAGGCTCGCCTATTTTTGCTGTAAAGCAGCAGTGTGAGAACTGATGCATGGTAGGTCGAAATTTAACCACTGAGCTGTCACTAATAACTAATCACCATTGAATCTATACAGCACCTGGAGCTTCCCTGAAGACCACAAAGTTATCATTGTAACTGACGCCCGGTGCTTTTGGATGGACGAGGAACGCCTTCAGATTTGTAGGATCCACAGTGCAGAGTACGAGGAGGTAGCCGGAGGCGTTGAGGCATATCTTCTCACCGGTGATGTGCCATATTTCTGCAAGAAACAATTTCAATGTAGCAAACTTAATTTAAAAAAGAAAAACTGAGTGATAGCCTAGCGGTTTAGCATGTCGACCCCGCTACGTCGTGTCGAGGTTCAAATCCCAGCACGCACCTATATTTTCTCGAAAATATTCAAAATATTTCGAATTTCGAAAGTGTCAAAATAATTTAAATCATAGACCCATTGTAGGATTTAACCTTTGTCGTAGGTACCATTGACACATGCAGACACAAGCACACAAACACTCAAACCAGCTACAGAAATCTAAACTCATCATTCAAACTTCTGCCCCGCTGGTAATCTAACCCGGAACCCTATGATCGGCAGACAGGATGTTGTCAATATTTGGGTTTATTGTTCCTGGTAGGAAATCTATGTGTTCTGTACATGTGGAGCAATTTTCTGAAAGGTACAGTTATACCGCCTATAGACATGTAGGCGGTACTATAAACTTTTTGTACTATAAGGCAATTGCGTATGCTTGTAACTCACAGATGGTGGCAGATGGTTATGTCGAGGGCTCGCCTGCGGTAGCACCACAGCTGCACCTATTTCTGCTGTGAAGCAGCAGTGTAAGAACTGCTGTGTTTCGGTTTGAAGGGTGTGGTTAGGCAGAGGACACAGGATAGAAGGCATTCCAACTTAGTACTGATGATTCGCAACGTATCCACACACTACCTCAGATAGTTGTCCTAGTTGAGGTTTGATATGGACGTCCATGGGCTGCAGTGACCACTTAACATCATGTCTGCTTGCTGGTTAATAAGCAGTGGAAGTCTTTTTTTTTGTTCCTCTACAGAAAGTTCCTAAATGCACTGACGGACGACCCGCACACCTCTCACAATATTATCAATTGCAAATATAACAGTTACCAGAATACATTCCTCTTTTATTTTATGTACCTTATACCCTTAGGACCCTAACAGATAAAGCAACATCTTAGGCAGAGATTGTGTCATACAGAGTTTTTTTGTTTTTAATTTTGAAAATTACCCCTACCATTTTTGTCCATGACAGCAGTAGTTCTGAAATCAGCCTGTGTTGGTCTCTCAGCAATCCTTTCTTTCACACACAAAGATATTGTGTTGTCACCCGATGTTACATCGCTGATGATGTTCTGGTACAAATCTCTGTTCATACCGTGCTGAAGAGCCTTTAAGCAGACCCAGTGGTCACTCAGCTCGAGGCCTAGCTGTAGATCGGAGGATATGGTCTCTAGATAACGCACGCCTTCTGTATGATTCATGGCCAATCCGTTCTGTGTAAGCTCAATGGGCGCCGCGTACATTTTCGCATATTTCAACGCGTTACGCCTGTCCTGTTTCGTTTTCTCCGGGTCTAGGAACACTTTTTCAAGTTCTGCGACTCGGTTGTCGAGCTCTGTGCTCTCTTCTTTGTTTAATATCTCGGGGTAAGCTAATAGTTCTCGGTTGAATTCAGACACAAATATATCTTTCATAAAAGGTGAGATTTTCGCTTTTCTACGTTCTGTACGCTCTAATACTTTGAGATCCTCGAAGTCAAACTTCTCTTCTTGGATCTGAGGTTGCGTTGACGGTGATGATTCGTAATTAGAAACAGATAATCGAAGTTTTCTATTAAAAGTCTTCCGGATATTTTGGTACCGAACTGTACAGATTTTACGGGCGATATTCATTTTTATGAAGTAAAGCTAACCTTAAAAGTAGTAATTAAAATATATTAAACCACAATGTTCACATTTATCTCTTGTAAAATGCTATTTAAATTAACTATTCAAATAGAAAAATATTTTGAGGTTATTTTGACATTTAATATTATATGACATAAGAGCAGTGTTTACATACGCAAATTCTATAATGTGGGAAAAAATAAGGCTTTATTACGTAGTACGTTATTAGGATGAATTAAAAGACAAAAAAAAAATATTCGTCTGATTATCAAATGGCGAAATATTTCGAAAAGACATCATGCTACATCGAATACAACATTATTTGAAGTAACAAAATTAGGACAGTAAAGCTCTAAATTACATTTGATAAATTGTATTAAAATAAAACAAATCTAACCTCATAAATAAACATGTTTATTCTGTAATTCGTGTACATAAAACGCTTCATAACAATAGAACAATAAAAATATTTGAAGCAGAACTAATTAAAATACGGTCAATAGGACCTTACTTCAGTATGAATAACAATATGACACTTTATTTTAGTCTAATTATGTTAAAGTATAGCATTATAATTCTATGAATATGCATAGGAAATGTTAAGACAAGGACTCTCGTTTAATTGAATACGGTTTTATTTTCAGCAACACTGAGAAATAGTGATGGCAAGATACTGTAACGTTTATGGAAAATGTCGTTATTAATATTTATTAAATTATTAAATTATTTATTCGGACTATATTTAAAAAAGTTATTTCAATTTAAAAAATGTCCTCCTCCGCAGACTAAAGAATACTAAAAAAAGAAAAACACCTGCTCCTCTGTGAGACAACTTGTGGCAAACAGACTGTGGTATACTACACTGGATTAACTGTTCTACGATCTTCTAGCTACATCGTCGCAACATGACCACTTTTAGCTACGAACGTCGCCAAAATCTCCTTTAAATTGTTACGGGAGCGTACACCTTTCGTCTTTTGGTTTATCTTGGAGTCGGTCGACTGTTGATTAGAGTCAGGATCATAAGCATAAACCAAAGATCATCACCACTAACAAAATATCGTAGATGTGATTTGACTTTTCTCCACGATCGTGGCTTATCTGACACGAGTCGGTTGGTCAATGTATCCCCATTAGGGGTCAGTTTTTTCACACCAAGCGCTCAATTCAAAATCTTTTAATATATATCATAAAATAGACGAACAACTCGTGATCACCACTGTGAGCATCATAAATAATTTGTAAAATGCGCGATCGTGCATAAATCAAGCCGACACAACGAAAAGATAATTAAAACTAATAATGGTTTAGTTTTGCATTAAAAACAAGTTTGATGGTGGTAGAGTCTTATGTCGAAGGTTCGCCTGCGGCGGCACCACCACTACACCTATTTCTGCCGTAAAGCAGCAGTGTGAGAACTGCTG
>DWKW01003144.1:0-10289 GCA_018250115.1 Doberes anticus
TCTCTCATCTCTGAGAGAAGATCCGTGCCCAGCAGTGGGACAATAATGGGTTGATGATGAATGTAGTTATCCAAATTAACTTAATTACCCAATCCAACAACCAAATAACCGAGATTAGGTACAACGAACGATCCTCGTACAAAATAATAAACTTCAATTTCAGATTGCGAATGAAACGAAATCAACGGGGGTAACTTCTATTTATATAACAACAATACAAGACCGCACCCCTTGAGAACTTTTCGTGGAACTCGGGGAATGAATGTTTCGAAACGTGCTTATTCAACTTCAGGAGTCGGTCACATTGCCACACAACGGAAAAATATGAGACAAATAGTGAACATTATCGTGGCAGAGTCTTGTGTCGAAGGCTCGCCTGCGGGGCGGCACCACCGCGGCACCTTTTTCTGGCGTAAAGCTGCAGTGTAGTTAGGCAGAAGACACTGGACAGGAGGCTTTCCAACTTAGTCCTCAGGAGTAGCAACGCGTCCACATACTACCTCTGATAGGACTTCTGTCCTAGTTGAGGTTTGATATGGATGTCCATAGTCTGCAGTGACCACTATACATCAAGTGGGCGTTTGCTCCTCCATGCTCGTTTGCTATACCGTTAATATTTAAAAAAAAAAACAATGTAAAATTATGTATGTACAATAAGTGTGAAACGTAGACCATAAATTCTGTTTCGTGCAAATAATTGTTAGCGCTTAAATGACGTAATCAGAAAACACGAGATTGTCGAGTAACATCAGTTAATTTATAATTACAGTAATATGGTTTCAACGGTACATAGTTGTCTATGATTTATTTATAAATTAATGTAATTGTTTTTATGCGCACAGAGGCAGAATAAGCGGACTATATATATATATATATTAAGCATCACTGTAACCTTATTAAACAAATATATGTATCAGATTTATTGTTTGAAAATGACGAGCGTATTAACAAAATAACACTTCTACAATTAACAGTAATTTGATTTTATGTGGAAAATATTATCGAAATCAAATTTACTATTGACTCAATAAATAAACACAATAAATAACGTTTTACACTCACAGCCCCACAGTAGGATTTAAACTGTGTCGTGGGTGCCATGGACACCCGGATCAGGCACAGAAATCTAAATTCATCATTCGAATTTCTGCCACGCTAGGCATCGAACCCAGAACCCTCCGAACCGCAGACCGCACGTTGACCACGGCGCCATACGACCCGTATGGCGTCGTCGAGATTTAAAAACGAGACAGTGACATACAACACCCACACAGATTTTTAAAAAACTCTTATTACCTTCATGCCCTCCTCCCAAGATATCCATAGGTCGCCTCTAGTAAGGAAGCAGGCTACGGCATGACGCGCCAAGTGATGGATCCAGCCTTCGTCCCTCAGCTGTATCATGATAGAGTCAATCCAGGGGTAGCCGGTTTGTGCCTGTAATGAGTAGGTTTTTTTTTATCTTAAAAGAATAGCAAACGAGCATGCAGGCGACCTGATGTTAAGTGGTCACTGCAGCCCATGGACCTCCACATAAAACCTCAACTGGGACGAAACTCCTATCTGAGGTCGTATGTGGATGCATTGCTACCTAACCACACCCTTCAAACCGAAACACAGCATTTCTCACACTGCTGCTTTACGGCAGAAATAGGTGTAGCGGTGGTGCCGCCGCAGGCGAGTATAGACAGAGTATGACATAATACTCTACCACCATCAAACTGATAGAATTTACTTGAAATCTGGTCAGATTTGTTTCAAATTTAGTATTTAATTAATTTTTTTTATAATATGAAATACGTATTTTTATATTATCAAGTGATGCATCAAGCAGCCATCTACTATGAAATAAAGCAATAGGCAGACCTTAGTACATTCGAATGATATATGCACTACTGCGCTATGTAAAGTACGCGATCCATCTTAAGTTACGGTGATAAAATGACTTTTCTAGTGACATTTTCACAGAATTTATTACTTCATGGATATCGATAAGCAGAATTCTTCCAGACTAAGGCGCCTTTGGGCCAACGTAATTTTAAAATGTATGTAGAAAAGTGAGTACTCTAAAAATAAAGGAAAGGATCTCCTATTTTTAAAGTAATATTAAAGTGCTGTTTTAGGGAGGTAAAAAAAATACTATAAGTAATTGAGAATCGTCAATATATACGGACTTAATCTTGCATGTAAAATTGAAATACAACTCTAAATATGATATCTCAAAAACTACTTGATCGATTAAGTTGAAATTTGTCAAGTAGATGGTTTGTTCTGAGTAGAAGTCGACTAAAAAGTCGGATTTTACGACAGAGCCAAATTAAGGGGGTATAAAAGTGATTGCAATTTCGTATGAGGTAATCCAAAGAGGATTTCATACCCTATTCTATCGCGAGTAAAACCGAGGGACACCCCTTGTCTAATATATCAAAGATTTACACAAATGAATGATTGTGGTCTCGTCACTTAATTACATCATAATATTTATTCGATGACTGATACAAGATTCCAGTATTTATCTACTTCACTTTTATCGCTAAAATCCTTCAGGAAATTGAACTTAGAAGATCAGATCCAGTTTCAATATTTTACCTAAAAACTTTTACCCTCGGTTGCATGTCACCGGATATTAGATTTCCTACCTTCATAGCCTATGTGGCTTTCGAAACCAGCCAGAATTGAACACAATACAAGTTTGAGAATATTAGTTTATTTTGCAAACGTCACCCTTCCCAAAAACATCCTTCCGTATTTAGTTCACAAAAAGATACAGCACAGACAATGACTTGTCATATATATCAACCCCTTATTATCCCACTGATGGGAATTTTGAAAATTTTGAATAGATAATATGTAAATGTGTACCAAATTGATTTTCAGTCAATATAAAATTTTAATTCATAATATTGATAATAATTAAAAAAAATCTATAATATAATATTCTTTGCCATTAATGAAAGTACAGTTATAGGAGTTAAAGTATTTATTGTAGATAAACTTTCAATGTTGAAATTAACTGACTAACTTGCTTATTTGCTTCTGGCTGAAACCTTTTTTTTTTGTTTATTCTGCCCTGAAATTTGATAATGAAAGAAAAATTGTAGTCCCCTTGATCTAAAATTACTCTACTTCGCATAAACCTTTTCTATTCCAGTGGTTATCTTTCAATGAGGCAAATACGTAAATAAAACCTTTTTGTTAACGTGAACGTGACTAAAATCTTGCTGGATTTAACTTGCCGAATAGAAAAAATACATTTACTTCAGGTTAGAGGTTATCAAGGATTCCACTCACTAGTGGGCTTGAATAGGCATCCTGGCACAACAATCGAGTGTTATAAAGGCGAATTAGAGTGCCTTTTAACCGCTTTAGCAATGATTATAGCACATGTGGGAAATTGGGGATATATCTATCGAAGCACTCACTGTATGTAGATTTCAGATAAGCTGTACTGTATTTCGTGCAAAACATTAAATTATATACGTAACAATTTCAATGTGGTCAATATTATGAAACGTAAATTGTCAAAGTGAAATTCAACGATAAGTTGAGCGTTATTTAGTGGACTTCGTCAGATTCGTTTGATATTTTTACGGATGAAGACACAAAATTAACATAAAAACCTGACTTTCTAAGGTGAAACGAACGGAGCTTTGTATGAAAAGCGAGTGCTAAATTAGCAAAACGGATTGTAAAAGACAGAAATGAAACTGAATTTTAAGCTAAGTTTGCAAAAATTTTTAGAACTTTAATATACTTTTCTGTTCCGAATCCATTAAAAAAGGTATTTCAGTATTTTTGGAGTCAAATCGATTATGCGAATACGCTAGTGTCCAATTGTTTCAGCAACCGCAAAATTACTATGTTAAGCAACGAGTATAAGTTTTTACATTAATATATCTATAAGAATTAAGATAATACAATCTTATTTATATAATATACACGTAGATAATAATATATTGTAAAGTTAGTGCATATAAATTGATTCCATCACTTGGTTCTGCTTTATAGCTAACAGCACATATAATCTCACATGTTTAATTAACCGTAAGCTTTGCTCACAAACACAAACGTCTAACAACTTGGGAGTAAGCTGTCTAGGAAATAATTTATTCAAATGTGCTCTTTCACAGAACGTGCTAATCGTTCGTTTGCTGTAACCGATATAGGTAAACCAGTCACTGCCACGATACCAAACAGTTTTCAATAAGGGGAACCTATTATTGAAAACTTGATCTACCTACAGATAGGTAGATAAAAAGGTAAATTTATTTTTTCACTAAGCGGCGAAAGTGTCTCGGTCAGAAGGCTCGACCTCCCGGTCCAGTGGGTTCAAATCTTGGCACGACGCACCTAATTTTTTTAAAAATTATTATTTAATATTTTTATTAATTATGTACGCATAACAAAAAAAAATTAATATAATTATCACTTGCTTTAACGGCTGAGGACAATATGGGGAATTAACCTGCATGTCTGATAGTTCTCCTTAATATTCTCAAAGACGTGTGAAGTCTGTCAAGCCACACACGGTCAAGGTCGTTGACTATAGCCTACACCTTCTCATCCCTGAGAGGAGACCCGTGCCAGGCAATGGGACAAAATTGGGTTGATAATGATGATAGCATACTTAACACAGTTAAATCGGATTCCGATTGATTTTTTCGTTACTTACTGACCGCTACCAAGTAATCATGGCGGGATAATTTCATTGGTTTCAGAAAATAGTGAGCATAGAAGGTTTCTTTTACTCGGAATGGCATGCCTGAGCCGACCACGATAAATTATCCATTGTTGAGCTCCGAATTCAACAAGAGCCGTTTTTGTTCAATTCTTCGCCTCGTCGTCAATGGGAAATTTATCGCCCTCTCTGGTGAATTCAAATATGGCCGATTATATCAGACAAGTTAAATGCCCTGAGCACTGAGGTGCCAATGGTAATTTTTTATCTTTTTTACTCTTTTGACACTGAATTTTCTAAGTTGATAGTATGTTAGGTAATATTGTTATTGTCATAAGTTAAGCCTGTTCAAAAAAATAAAATAGACTAACAGTCAAAGAAAATCTAGAAATTACTTTAAAAAATGTAAATACCGTGAAGAACGGAAAATGAATACATTTACAAAACAATAATGGAACCGTTGTCTACGCTCAACACCTAAAATAAAATAAAGGAGTAAAAATCCAAACACTTGTGTCTGCTTTGTTCCTGGTACAATAAACTCGGTCCCTTGTTGTAGTGGCCTTATTGTTATCTTGAAAATGGGAAATCAGCTTCTTTTAGAGATTAAAAATATGATGAACCGTTCCGTACAGGTACATAGTATTCCAAAGTGTCAAATTAATTGAAACTGTTAAGTATTTGTTGAGCACAGAAAAAATACGGACTATTCCTTAAAATCTAACTTTCAGACGTGATATTTCATGGTTGTATTTATACACATCACTATTTGGATTCTTTATCATATTATGCTTTAGTAAGCTCAACCGATTCCTGTCAGGCCTTTGTCAAGCGACTATTGGAAATCAAAGCAAGTTTCCTATTGATCTCTTAAAAGGGTCCACTGCGAGTTGTATAAAGTTCTGAGCGGTGACCCTAATCTTTCGGATGCTCTATTCCTATCGTATATCGTATTGTAAGCGACGTATGCTGGTTAACCTCACAAATTTCTAAAACACTGCTTGTCGCTTTTTTGTCGGCTCCAAAAGGAAGGAGGTATAAATTTAGATACGCAATTTACGTACTGGTAAATTTGACGTGTATGGTGGTTAAAATAATTTTAAAAATGTATTGATATTTTGATGGAAAATCTAAACTTGTCTATAAATTGAATGATTGAAACTAAAAAAGCCAACCTTTGGTACTTATGGATAGTTTGAACATTATTTTTATTTTAATGCTTACAATTCCAAGCCACTTCCAAGTAAATGTAACGAACGGCAGATGACGAACTTTAAATATAATAATCCTTATCGATAATTGTCTTTTTGTTTGAAATATTATTATTTTTTTATAAAGTAAATTTGGTTAAAATCATGTAAAGGGTACAAGGGAACCTCAATAGTGAACATCGTGTTGGTTTCGAAATGAATGCGCGCGCCCGTTTATGTGCTGTAGGGATATGGTAGAAACAAGGATTTAAAATAATAGTAATTCCTAACAAATCTAGTAACATCTTCATCGAAAAGGAGGCTATGCTAAATCTAGGCCTTGGATTTGTAAAGAACAAACCATCGAATAGGCCTTTACAAGGCGTAGTAGATCTGCACACACTTACACAAATACTGTTATGATTCAAAACTTGAGATGCTGTCTTGCGTAGTGGGTATTTTGAAAAAGCTGCAATTATGAATCTAAATTACAAAAAAACATTGCATCAGTGGTAGGTGGTAGAGTGTTATGTCGGAGGCTCGCCTGTGGCGGCTCCACCGCATATTTCAGCCAAAGCAGTAGTGTGAGAACTGCTGTGTTTCAATTTGAAGGCAGAAGACACTGGACACGAGGCATTTCAACTTAGTCCTCAGGAGCTACTACTCCTGAATAGTTAATAAATTTCCTGAGGTTTCCTGAGGATGCGTTACTACGCATCCGCATAGAACCTCAGATTCGTTCCTAGTTGAGATTTGCTGAGGATGTCCGTGGGCTGCAGTGACCACTTAACATGGCCACCTGGGCATGCAAGCCCGTTTGCTATTTTATTATAAAAAAGGTGGTTCTGAAACTACAAGTAGTCGAGGTGTTTCGTGATGATATTATGGAGTCGGTGCTCGACTCCATAAATAAGATTTTATTGCCACAATTACAGTTTTTCGTACTTTTTAGTTTTGAAGTAGGTTTTCATTTTTGATAAAGATAATAACTTACGTAGTTACAAGATTATACCTTATCTTTATGTATCCTTAGAGACGTTGCAGAGTCGTAGCAGTTTTTGAAACAAATAATTTTTAGAATATTTCCACGATCCAAACCCCGTCCACGATTTTATTTACTAAGAAACAGGAGAACGATATGTAGGTATTTACGTATATTCGCGTGCCTCCTTATGTCGTCTTGGCACTAAATAAATTATTGAGAGTCATCATCATCATCAACCCATTATCGTGTCACTGCTGGGCACGGATTTCAGAAATAAGAGGGTTTAGGCCGTAATCCACCATGCTGGCTAAGTAAGTATTGGCGGGCTTCACATGCCTTTGAGAACGTTATGGAGAACTCTCAGGCACGCAGGTTTTCTCACGATATTTTCCTTTTCCGCCAAAGCGAGTGACAATTAACTCATAAAACGCACATATTTTCGAAAATTTTGAACAGAAAATATTTAGAGAAATAAAGGTGCGTGCCGAGATTTGAACCTCGACCCACTATAGCGGGGTCGAGATGCTTGACCACTAGGCTATCACTCACTAAATAATAATGATAAATAAATTGAGAATATTGAGAGATAAATGACGAAATCGTTAACGAATATGCGAGAATTGTAAGCGAAGCTGAGCATAACTCAAGCTTAATTTGTTAATGCCGGGATGACGTGTCGAAAGGCAGTCACCACAAGTATCCAATTTGTCAATTCCGTACGCACAAAATGAGCTGTCACCGCCAGTAATCACATCGTTGTCAGTTGTCGCCTCTTATTTGTCAATACAAGGACCTATCGGCTTAGTAAAGTGGCCTTAATGGACATGACTATGATTAAAATAGTTAGCTTCTAAGACACATCATTTGTAATAGGTACACTCCCGTGAAAAGGAAATATTTTTTTATCTTTCAGAAATTACGATTTTTTTTTTTACGACACGAACGGCAGTTTCGCAGTTGAAGAAAACTTCTATTGTGCAATAAATTTAATGTTATTGAAGTCGTTAATAGTTTCATACTAACTTATTGCTTATATTTTGCAGTGTACTGCGCTTTATAAGAAACGTAGAGTTAAAAAACCGTTTTATTTCAGCTTTAACCAAATCTGCTTTCAGATTTTGTTAACATAAATTTTTAAAATAATGAAATAACATTTTAATTGACCTCCCGATGATATGACGGCGCATACTACAGAGGGGTCAAGCTGTATCTCTGCTTCTGCTGAGCCGATCTTGATCAAACTTATCGTGATCTTTTATACTAATGAAACTGTTCATGAAAATATCTCATTAAAATTTATTCAGTTGTCTTTCAAACATACAGACAAAAATTCTTTTAAGAATTGGGCCCAGTGACAATTTTAAAATAGTATACATCGATAAGTTATTTAATTTAAAAGAAAATGCTAACAACAATTAAGCATTAAGATCAAAAACGGATCACAAATCGATAGTGTGAACTAGCTACTTTTGATACGGTAAATTCGAACACGAATATGGCTACATTTTTTCAGTCTAACGCTAATGCTGAAAAGCCTAGTAATCTGGAAATAATGTAACATAAATTACGGATAAGCGAACCCTGACACAGGCGAGAATAACGTCGACGGAAAACATTAATTTATATTCGCGTTTTTCACACAACCCAAAGACAAAAATCTTAATGTTTTCCACGAAGGGCTAAGGTATTCATAACTTGTTGATTTAAAGTAGGTAGATTTAGTACATATATAGTATAGTAAGACGTTGCGGCGGCGCATCTTAGCGAGCTAAGAACGATACGCGCCTTTGCATACTAAATACACCAATCATGACTGAGGGGCCGGCAGCGCTCATTACTTCAACTGCTAAATGCTAAAACCCGAGAGAACCCAACGAGAAGCCAGATTAATTACAGCCCAGGGAGCTCTCCGACCGCCCAGCCTACACCGAACGAGCAAAAGAAACGACAACTTATACTCGGACCTACCCTTACAACCCCCCGAACAGATCTTATTGCGCAACAAAAACAAAGGAACTTTTAAATATAATATCTCCTTGTAAACCAACTGAGATATTCTATTACATAACTCTTTCGCGACAAATCTAATTTAGCCGCGACTTGAATATTCATAAAAAATGGAGCGTATTTTAAAAACTGTTTCAGATTGAAAGTAACAGCAATGTTCGGAGCTTCTGTTTCATTCATACTAATGACTTTTATTTTTCTTTCAAAGCAGAGATTTCTATTATATTAAAAGAAAAGTACCCTTTTACGTGACATTTCCAATATTATCGTAGTATTTGTATATCTAAATCAAATAACTTTTATATTTTCACATACGCAAAACAATTGATCATTATCGATCGTAATCAGTCTATCATATGACGCGTTGGGGCTTCGATGAGGTTAACAACATTATGTAAATTTGCATGATATAATAAACATTTGAAATATGCCCCGAATTTTATACATTTTAAACTATCGTTGGTGTTGTATCGTATCGTATGAACTGACACACTTCTTATTATGTATAAAATACACATATAGCTACAGTTATTATTTTATAATAAATAATAGCTACAGTTACACCTTCTGCTATTATATCAAGCACCATAACTTTTCTGCATCAACAAGACTTGCCTATTGGAGACTGATAAATACTATAAATTAGGTTTGCCTTTTTTTATTCATATTATTATAAATATATATGTTTGTTTCGTATTAAAATACTTGCAAATAACCATGCAGGTTCTCTGATTTTAATTGGTGACAGCAAACCATAAAAATCCACATCCAGCCTAAAACACCGAAGTCCTATCTGAGGACGTAAGTAGATGCGTCGCTACTCCTGAGGATCAAGTTGGAACGCCTACTATAGTATACGTAATACCAATTTACAACTTCCTGCATAATCAAATACTTGTAACAGTGTAGATGCCTGCCAAGAACGAAGAATAAAATTTTCTTCTTCTTAAAACAAAGAATTCATGTTACATACCAGCCATCGCATACTAATTAATCTTCCACCACTTGCCCTTGGAAATGATAAAAAAACTGCAATTCGAACAAAAGCAAGATATTTTAAAGAGTCTTTAGGATACAATTGGAATGGATATTCTTATGACAATGTTATATTAGGTAGGTATATTCGTAGGTGGATTCTGTATACGTCTAATTGCTTTCAAGTTATTGATTATTCATTAAAAATAAATTATTAATTATGTAATTAAAAATAAAAAATATTTTGCATTAATGTATTGAATAATAGTTGAATTTTGTAACATTAGTGAGGTAATCTTAAATAGATTACCTAGTTGGCGGTTTAGGCTATTTTACATTTTTACATTAGTTAAAAACAAAATAATCAGCTTAATATTTATCACTCGATTTAACGGTGATGAAAAACATGCATGCCTGAGAGTTCCCCAAAATGTTCTCAAAGGCATGTGAAGTT
>DWKW01003145.1:0-10288 GCA_018250115.1 Doberes anticus
GCAACGCAGCGATGTACAACCTAAGATAGGACGGAAAGTCAATTTCTCTCTATTTCTTACGCACAATTTAGCTTCAAAACTATGAAGTTATGAAGAAACCTGAAGTTGTCTCTCATGGACATCTACATCTTACCTCATATAAAACCGAAATTATCTAAAGTTGTACATAAGACCGAAATTATTTAAAGTTGTACATGTAAAGTCTTGAGGACTAAGTTGGTCTATTTCCGTCTAATTTGGTCTGCCTAACCACACTTTTCAGACCGAAACACTGCAGTGTGAGCACTGTTGCTTCACGACAGACTCTGCTACCATAGGCGAGCTATTTGCATAAGACTACCACTATCAATTACAGTGATTTATCTGATTAATGATGGACTTTCCGGCAAAATAGTTCTACTCGTAAGTCACTGACACACTATCACTGACAGTGAAAAAGACACTGGACAGGAGGCATTCCAACTTAGTACTCATGAGTAGCAACGCATCCACATACGACCTTCCTTAGACAGAACTTTCGTCCTAGTTGAGGTTTGATGTGGATGTCCATGGGCTGCAGTGAACACTTAACAGGTGGCCTGCATGCTCGATTGCTATTCCGTTTGAATAAAAAAAAAACGTAAATACATCATTTGTGAAAATTTCAACTGTCTTACTATCACAGTTCATTAGATACAGACAGACAGACAGACAGACAGACGGACGAACGGAGTCTTAGTAATAAGGTCCCGTTTTACCCTTTGGGTACGGAACCCTAAAAATGGAGGTAGGATACAATAGCAATTTAATCTTCAGTGTCTTATCAACGAATAAAAAGACACTAATCTTACTAAAACAATAACTTTTCTCTAAAAATTCAATACACAATTTGGTTCTGCCGCTGACAACAGAAGCATAAAAATTGCCCAGGAAAGCTTTATATAACAAGTAATCTTTTCGTAGTTTGCGGTCGACATAGATAAGAAAGGTTTAAGTTCGCATCGGTCGTTAAGGCTTTCGAAAGGTTTTTATACAGAGGCGAGATTTGATGCGAATCGGGTCTCTGATGCTGAATGGGAACTCTGAAGCTTTTGTTGAAAATACGCGTTTATAGAATATCGATAGAAATAATTCTTCAGAGCGTTTTAACTAGAACATCATCAACCCAATATTTTCATACTACTTTCATGGGTTTTCTCGTAGAGTTTACCGGATGTAGGTCAGAATTCACATACCTTCGAGAACATTACGAAGAACTCTCGAAAAATTAGAGGTATGCATATACCTCTAGAATTTAGAAGGCAACTTCTAAAATTAGAGGATTCGAACCTCTACCCTCCAGAGCGGGAAAGTCGAGACTGTAAACCACTAGGCTATCGCTTACTTTAACTAGAATATAGTTTTATGATGCGATCTTTAGTTTTTTCAGTATCATTACAAACTTTTATGTACCATCGCTGGCTGTAACTCTTTTCGCGTTTATTTCCCGGTACTATTAAACGTCATACTACCCCGTAATATACATACAAACACTCCAGGAACATTCAGGCACCATCAGCTCAATCAGACACACGATTCTGAATTAATACGTGTTTGTACATTTAATACATCTTTTAATGATAACAAAACGGAAAAATCTCAAATATAAATATTATCTCGCGATTTTTTACGTACCTGTTATAAATTTTTTTTAAATCACTACTTAAAGACAACAAATTGCATAAGTACTATGATTTTCATATAAATAATTAAATATCACTTGCTTTGACGGTGAAGGAAAACATCGTTCACTGACAACAAAATGATTAACTGACTGATAACCCGCAAAGCTAAAAGTTTTTCATAATGTTCTTAAAGGAATATGAATTCGTTCAATCCGCACTTGAGCAGCGTTGTGGAATATGTCTTAAACATCTGTGAGGTTACCGATGACCATGGCTAACCCAATTACAAATGCATTTTACTTAACAGCATACTTTACATTTAAAACATATATAAAGTATGCTTCTTGTGTTACATAAGCTTACCGAGTAAAATCAACACGACATAAAAACAAATCGCATTTGATCCTAAACAGCTCTAAAGAACTTGTCTCACTACAAGCGAAAAATGTATTAGACGTAGATTTTAAATCCGTATGAAGTTACAGTTACGAAAAGTCGCAGAAGGGTCTCGAAGGTTCGCGAAGGTTTGCGATCGATAACCATACTTATCTATTTGTTATTTGTTTACCAGTCAACCGCTTATGTATAGCCCATATACCTATATTGGTGAGCGGATGTCACGAAGCACTCTCTGGAAAAATCGATGCCAAATTTTTCCATTCGTAAGGTCCGCGACAACGCAATGTTATTTAGCAACTTATTTATGTTTTGGGTTCTATTTGAGGTTTGATATGATCATTATGTGCCGCAGTTACCAATATAATAAAAATAAAGAATATCATCAAACCTATCAACTACTGGACAAGAGTTTTCCTTTCGGAGCTAAGAGAGTGTAGACCATAGTTTACCACGCTGGCCAAGCGCGACCTCTCATAGGTATGCAGGTTTCCTCTCGATGTTATCCTTCACCGTCAAAGTGAATGATCAGAAATTCTAATCTCGAGTCACCGGAGTGGGAGGTCGATATTTTGAACAACTAACTAGTGGAGATTAGTGTAGTAATAGCGCCGTTCTCAAAATAAATTTTGTTGAATAGTATTTTCAAGTATGAGTAAGTGGTATTCCGCTGTTATGTTAGTAACGCAACGAGTATTATTCGCAACA
This sequence comes from Doberes anticus, assembly GCA_018250115.1. Lineage (NCBI taxonomy): Eukaryota > Metazoa > Arthropoda > Insecta > Lepidoptera > Hesperiidae > Doberes > Doberes anticus. The sequence continues at coordinate 2,748 of DWKW01003145.1, forward strand.
GCCGTTTTTGTAAAACATCTCGGTTAGATACTGAAATTCTAACTCGATATTCAAATTCTAACTAATGCGCTCCCCGTGAGCAAACTCGCATCCAAAATATCTAAGCGTTCTCAAAGGTAAGGAGATTACCTTTAATATTTTAGAATGGGAACACTCGACGATTTTCACACCGGGATTTGCATTTTATTGAACACTAGCGTCTCATACCAACTTCATCTGACATTTGCAGAGTATGAAAATACTGGATTTACTCGGTAGAACGAAGCTTGGGGGTTAAATATAGCAGTTTTTATGAGATAATCTCTCCACTTATAGGCGCTCCTTTAGAAACTTCGATTATTGAAATTTTACTCCCCGTTAAAACTTTGAATACTGTAATTTTTTCCATACAAAGATTTCCGATGTAATTACCACATATGTAATTTAATGGAACAGAACGAAAATTCCTGTGACGTTAGTCATACCTTATGTATTGTGTTCTAGAATCTACCACAAGTTACATAGTTTTATCATGACTGCCTAGGCTACCTAATAATATTAACAAACAATAAGAAGACAGTGATGAATCTTACGTCGAAGGCTCGCCTACGGTGGCACCGCCTATTTCTTGTTGCTGTGTGTCTTATTGCTTGACACTGCTGTGTTTTGGTTTAAAGGGTGTGATTAGGCAAAACACACTGAACAGGAAGCATTCAAACTTAGACCTCAGGAGTAGCAACGTATCCGCATTTGACCTCCGTTAGGACTTCGGACCTATATGAGGTTAGATATGGATTACTACTTCACATTAGGTAGCCTGTATATCGTCTGCTGCTCCATTAGAATAAAACAAATACATACTGATGCCATTTCATACCGCGTGACCAACCGTTTCTCTTTACTGCCTCTTACAGTAGCGACGCTCTAAGCCGATATCCGTACCTCATTAATACCCTTATTTAAATTAATTACAGTCTCATCGCAAATACTCCTTTCGCTCGAAAAGTTCCATGTTCCGTAACTCTGAAGGTCTTTTGATTCAGCTAGGATTAAGACCATTTTGTCGCTATGTTTTTTTGGCGTCGACTCAACTAACTTTAGTCCCTAGAACTTGTTTAAACTTTACGCTTTACACTCATCGGGAAAGATACCACCTCATACCACCCGTACGCACTAAAAAAAACAAAAATTTAAATTCACAATTTCAACGCCTGTCCCGTCGAAAATCTAGACTCTAGAAGGTTCTTATCTGCAGGCATTTTGACCACTATGCCATACAGGTCGTTCATCATTATACAGTTGCAAACGAAATGTAGTCACACACTATTGTTAAAAATAAAAAAATATCCTTTTAGTCGCCAACACAAATTATTTACTGCGTAAAATTTAAACAAACACATAAACAACACTTTTGGTGTTCGATTTTATTCTGTTTAGACATGTAAAGTAGATAGAGTTAATGAAAGAACAAAAATGTTACATTTTCGAGAATAAGAGTCAAAACCTTTTAGAAAAGGTCCAGCAGTGGACTTCGAAGGGCTTGATACGATGCGATACATGTGACATCAAATAGGCCTAAAGTCCTATCTGAGGTTGTGCATGAATGGGTGCTTTTCCAGAGGACTAAGTTGAAAAGCGCCCTATACAATATAAAAATATACCTAACGCTTAACGTATTTCAAATCGAAATAGAGCTAATGTTGAAATAGAAGACATGGCATGAGACTCTACCACCATCAAAATTATTTTTGTGACTATACTGTAAAATCAGCGGTATTATCCAGAGTTTCAAGCCATTGCTTCACTGTCTATTACGACAAGAAATGCGCACCGAGAAGAACTGGTTAGATGTAGCTGAACTTCTTCCACTATTAACACGTCATATTTTTTCTTTTACCGACATCGATTTCCTAAGCCTATCGCAAGAATTTTTCAGGCGCACGATTTACGACATAGACACGTAGAGTCATCCGTCACGTTTTTCATAAACGTGCGAGACGTAATAAAGACGCGCCAATATCGCGCGATGTGTCGTTAGGGCGCTGATGCCCTCGTATGCTCTTACTCATCTGGGTACTTCAATGCGTGTCGTTTAGATTAAGAACACAGTTTTATACAGACACTAGTTGTGTCTCGCGGTTTCATCCACGTTAGAGTTATACCATAAAGTTATATGGCCTGGAGATCTTATTAATCTTATTTTTAAATCGAATTCGTGTTTTTTAAGATCAGCGCGCTCAAATAACTCGGAATACAAAGATACCCAGCCCTTTTACTGTCTTTACATATGTAAGAACTCACATAGATGCTCGTTTCTAAGTTTTTTAAATTTACTGTACAAAATATTCATCATGCCGGCTTACATACTTTAAAGGATAACACTTCGTAAATTATATTTATAATGAACTAAGTTTTACTTCTATTTTAATACAGAAGCATTATAACCCAGTTGAAACTATCACAAACATATCTTAGATCATCAAACTCCGCAATCTAGTATAACCACCTGAATTCGCCGACATGATCCGCAAAGTTATTGAAACGTCGCCAAATCCACTTAGTTTTATGACGTGGAAAATGCGATATGGCGCGGCGCGATGAAGCTTTCCTTATTCCATGTTGCCATGGCAATGGCTTGCCGGAAGTCGATATTGTTTATATGTATTTATCGGATTATTTTTCCCACGAATTGCGAATTGGTATTACAATAAGGCGAATTTGTTATGCTTGTGATCTTCTCTTGAATGCTTATTTTTCTATACTATATCATTGGATTTTAATAATTCTGTGAAAAATACCATACCATACTTTTAAGCGACAATAAAGTCGTTATTTCCATATAGTATTCTTTATTTCAAACTTTTGAAAACATTATGGAGAAGTTTTCGAAGACAAATTGTTAATTAATTTCTAATGACCAAATAACTGGAAAAGTACCTATGCGGGATTTGAACCCGGATCATCGTAAAAAATGGCGATCTATTTAAACTCTTTATACCTAGCCATATTTTTGCCAACAAATAATTTTGATTTTATTGTGTTAATACTCAATTATAATGGTGATATTTCATAAATATTGCATGATATTTTAGGTATACCCTTCTAAAGCTTACAGGTATTGTAGCATGTGTTCTCAAAACACGTAACTGAAAAGCAGCCGCGTGTTCGCAGCTGTCCCCGACTTCTATGTAAACACATACTCGTAAACTTACTCACGTTAACTGTACCTCGTAATCCTATAAACCGTGCAATGTAAATAGAAAGTGTATTTCCTACGCGAACCATTGCAATGTGCATTCCTGATATTTTACTTTTATTATTATTGAAGTAATTATAATTTATACAATGAAATTGCAAGTAAAAATTAGAGATTTTTTTTTCATGTATAATAATAATAAAACCGCTTTATGAGTATATACCGCTATTAGTAGCCCACTGGGATTATCTATATGGACACATACGGTGATACGAACACATATTCCCAGACAAAAATCTAAATTCATTATTCAAATTTCGGAATCGAACCCAGGGCCCTCGAAACGGCCAACTGGTATGTTGACCACTGTGCCATACGGTCAAATTGGTTGGGTTGTCAGTTATCCTCTATACTACCGCCCGCGACCTTCCGCGTATATGACGCCACATACTTCAAAAAGGTCAAGTTGTGTCTCCGGTTCTACTATACCAATCTTCTTCAAACTAATCGCAGTATTTGAGTCTGATCATATGAATATAAACTGTAAAAGTTCCATTCAAATCCATGCAGCCGTTATTACGTAATTGGCGAAAATACACACAAGAAGAAAAACCGACAAAAATAAAGTAAAAAATCGTTTAGTTTTCAGAAACCACTAAATAGTCGCTACCATAACTTAATGTACCTTCAATATACAGAAATGTCTTCGTTACAATTTTATAATAGGAATATTTGTTTTTTTTACTTCATTTAGTAAGAAAAGTCGTTTCGTCGCATCACATTACCGTTTTAATTGAGACCTACATCCAACATTTAACTGATACGGACTAAAGAGAGACAAATCACCGTGGTCAATGGAAACTATTGGAGTAACCGGGCATGCCAGGCCATTTGATTCTCAATGTCTTGAAATCGTAAATAAACGTTCTAATATGGACTAAGTCGGTCACTTAGTCGAAAGAAGGCATACCGATGCCTTCTTTCGATCTCTTCCAGACAACCTATATGGTAATAGAACAGAACGGTACTCATAGCTTACAGTAATAAATAAGCTGATGGATGCGATAAAAAAGGCAGAGTGAAATAACGGGCAAACCAGTTCACTGTTAGTGTAGTTGCACCTGCCCTCGTAAAGGATGACGTCATTTGTTACCCTTAATCTACGATGAGACACGGCCTTAGATTTTGTGGAATTTTTTCATTGTTTAAAAATTAATTACGTTAAGTCGACTTTGCATAGTCTGTGCTTTCAGTCAGTCAGTCAGTGATGTTTTTAGCCATTGAAGGGTATCTGTGACTTCTTTGAGTTTTTAAATAAATGTATAGTTAATGTAAACTGATATATATGTATATTAATTGACATTTTTGATAATTGATATTTATATTTTCGACGACGAGACTCACTTCATTCTATATTTAAATAAATGTTTAAGTACATGAACATCTATATCTTTTATGCTATTAAAAGTCTCAAATATGCAGAAAGCAGAGTTAAGCAACGTAGCATCTCTAGTTTGCTGTTAGAAGATGCACCTGCTTCCAGCGTGATATATGACGTCATTTGTTATACTTAATGGCGAACTATTGCCCTACCGCTCTAACTGGGAATTATGTCAATTTTTGTAACGTCAATTTGTTCTCATTTAATGGTTATCTTTGTCGTCTTATGAGTACAAATTTTAACAGCATTAGTGCCGTAGTTTTAAAACCATGTAAAATGGTTTCATGGGTCTAATCTGAATTTTATGGTATTCAGTAAGTGTAAGTAGTAGTAGCCAGTATTCTATTTTCATGGCAGAGGATCTTTTAATGAATATTGTTGATTAAAAAAACCGTACTAGCTCAAATCAATTAAATTCTAAATCTCTATTTGATGCTAAGCGAGCTCTTTCCTACTGTGATGCAGTAATGGAATAGCTGTAGTCTATAAGAAAGCAAACTCCTCTGCCACCATACATTTGTAACAATCGATAAGCTGCGGTCAATCAGAATATAAGTCAACTATAGTTATATACTTTGATGGTATTAAAATATTATACCTAAAGCATACCTTTTTTTAATTACTTACAGAATAGCAAACGAGCATGCAGGCCACCTGATATGAAGTGGTTACTGCAGCCCATGGATATCCACATCAAACTCCAACTATGTCAGGAAGTCCTATCCGAGGTTGTATGTGGATACGTTTCTAATAAATAATAATAGGTTAATGTCTGTCCATGACACGAAGCGATGTGCATTTACATAATAAAAGTTAAGTTACACTACGAGGACACAACATAATCTCAAGGAGCAGAAATGCAACAAAAGATGGTGCAAATGATGGTGGTAGAGTCTTATGTCGGCGGCACCACCGATACACTTATTTCTGCCGTAAAGCAGCAGTGTAAGAACTGCTGTGTTTCGGCTTGAAGGTTGTAGTTAGGCAGACGACACTGGACGGGAGGCATTCCAACGTAGTCCTCAGGAGTAGCAACGCATCCACACCCAACCTCAGGTATCCATCCATGGGCTGCAGAGACCACTTAACATCAGGTGGCCTGCATGCTCGTTTGCTATTCTGCTAATAACAAACGTAACAAACAAAAATCTAAAATTAAATTTTTATTATGTTATGCTTTAACATAACCTAAGATTAATAGTACATAATTGAAATAAAAATAACTATACAGATTAGCAGTTCTAGCATTCTAAAATTAGCTTAGGTCAAACTGATGACGTTCGAATCTGTACTAGAATACTGAATAAAGACCGTTTCCAGTAATAGAACGATCGAATCGTCTTGTTCCAATAGCAGACCACAGTCCATTTCTGAATTCACAAAAATAGCTATATCGATCTACTATGACCGTGGCTCGGGGTATTAAATATTAACGCTTTTGAACTTAACCGAAAGATAATGATTGGTTAGAATTAAATTGGTATGGAATTATTAAAAAGTTACGAATATGTAAAATACATTTTGATGATGGTAGAGTTCTATGATGAATTCTCGCCTGCGGCGGCAATAGCGCACCTGTTTCTGCTGTAAAGCAGCAGTGTGAGCAAATAAGGCAGAATACACTCAACAAGACCCATTTCAACGTAGACCTCATGAGGTCTTATTAGTAGCAACGCATACGCTTACGACCTCAGATGGAGCTTCTATGGTATTTGATGTTGCATTTGGATGTCCATGGGCTCCATTGACCACTTAACATCAGGTGGCCTCCATGCTCATCTGCTACTCCTCTACAATAGATAAAAAACTGTTTTAATATAAAGTAGGTTTTCTAATAAGATTGATTTGAAAACCTTATCAAAAACCTCGTTGCAGTTTTATGACATAAAAATATATTGTTTGCTACGGCGTAGCAGATGGCGCGGTAATTAATTTCACGTTAGCTTTTTAACGCTTCGTCACAGTATTTTAACGCGTCAAAGAACGTGCAATATGGACGAAATGTCTGGATTACATTTTTTTCTTTACTTTCAAAGTGGTCGCCAGCAAGCTTGCATAAAAACTGTTTTAATATAAAGTAGGTATTCTTATAAAATTTAATTGAAAACCTTTCCAATAACCTTATTGCAGTTTTATGACTAAGATATATTGTTTGCTACGGCGTAGCAGATGGCGCGGTAATTAATTTGACGTTAGCTTTTTAACGCTTCGTCAGAACTTCGTCAGGACAGAGTATTTTAACGCGTCAAAGAATACACATTTTTTTCTATACTTTTAAAGTGGACGTCGTGGTCAAAACGAGCGTGCATACCAGTTTGATGGTGGTGTTATTGTGTCCAAAGCGCTACACACCTATTTCTGCAAAGCAGCAGAGCTCGGAATCTTTCGTTTAAAAGGTTGAAGGTAAGGCAAACTACACAGGTACTGCAATTTAGTCCTCAGGAGTAGCAGCGCCTCCGCTTACAATTTCAGGTAGGTCTGATTAGTAGGCCTGGTAGGTGGGACTGAATGATTTATTGTTCACCGATCCGCACTTGTCCAGCTTCACTAGCCCAGCAGTGGAACAATCATGGATTGATGATGGTACCCATATATGGTATCCATTCACAAGAAACACGCGAATACTGAAGTAGAGGTAGAGGCTACAAGATAAAGAATTAGATCCAACAAGATGAAACTGTAACTGGATTTGTACAAACGGTTCCGCAAGATGTCGACAGAGGAACAACTGGATTCCAGGGGTGCATCACTCGGGAATAACAGTTGTTCTCTTCCAGAGTTCCGTAACCTCGTGGATCATTTTTTCATTAAAATCTTTGCATTTACCAACGCTGTACCTATTTCTGCCGTGAAGCAGCAGTGTTAGAACTGCTGTGTTTCGGTTTGAAGGGTGTGGTTAGGCAGAAGACACCGGACAAGAGGCAT
>DWKW01003146.1:0-10286 GCA_018250115.1 Doberes anticus
AACCCGTATGGCACCGTGGTCAACGTGTGGTATGCCGTTAGAACGTCCTGGGTTCGATTCCCAGCGGGGCAGACATTTGAATGATGAATTTAGATTTCTTTACCTGGTCTGGGTGTTTGTGTTTTTGTGCATGTCCATGGCACCCATGACACAGGTTAAGTTCTACTGTGGACTATGAGTGTGAAATGGTTTAACAATTATTTATAATAATAATTATATTGGAATAACTGTCTCGTGCTTTACCCTTCGTTGTGTTGCAAAAGACGGTGTATTCCAAAGCACAAAAAAAGATACACAACATGTAGTTAGTAAGCAAAAGGAAGCAGAAAAATAAAAACACATTACTTATATACTACGCTCCATTATGTGTCCGCGAGTATATGCAAGTAATTCAGTCATTGAACAATAAGCAACACAGAGCACTAACAAAACTTCACCGCCCTGTAATGATAACACCTACTTAGTTATTACAGCTTACCGGAGAAAGACGTCTTGCATCTTACGTCGATACAGAATGCACATTGAGATCAGGCATTTACAACTTAATTAGACACAAGAAAGGCGCATACATCGCTAGTTCCCAGGGTGGTATGCAAAAATTGTTGAGAAAATACCATACGCCGTGCGTGCCTGCTAATGCGCTGTAATTTCAGCATTTAGAACGATAAGGGACTCGTTTTATTGCTGTCGAGTTACGAGAAGCAAGAAGCGATTAAGCAAGTTTTTTTGTGTGACAATTCCACATATACAGTAATAATAATAGTATAATAGGTAGTTCTCTTTATCAAACCCGAAATAACCCGAAAAAACTAAAAAATAGTCTGGAGTACCTAAAGGTACAAAAGATGCCCCACTCATTACGCAGGATGACAACTCTTTGACGTAGGATGTGGATATCTAAAGGCTACAATGACCACGTAACTTCACGTGATCTTTTCGCTCGTTTGCTATTCCTTTAATTTAAAATAAAATTAAAACCATCGCTTTTATTATTATTAACTTATCTATACGTTAATAAGAAAAACTTGCTCATCGCGTACTCTTTACTCTTTGTAGATGGACCAAGTCACTGAGACTGGGAATCGTAAGGAGCACCCGTGTTGCGTGATACAGATTTAATTGCACGGTATTTATTCAGGTGATCAATATGCCCTGTGGAATTTATTCCTTTGGCTTATTTACTTTATTATTCACGCGATCGGTAAACATTATATTATTATAGAAATGTTTTTTAAGGCTACTGTGGTAGTTATTTCCAGTTGAGATTGGTCATCCAGGGTGGTGATGTCGGGTTGGCTTAAGAGTGCGAAAGTATGCCCTTTAAACTTAGCGCAGAGATGAACACGATGAATGAGAGATGGGTTTTTGGCCAGTAGCACTTTACCACCGCCGCGATAGCGGAATATTCAAGATGGATTGCCCAACATAGAAAAAATGGTCAACAACGATACAGTCCCCAAGTATCCCACACCCACACTATATAGGGAGTGCCTACCAGAAATTATTTATCAGTAACATAATAACTAGACAGAGGAAGAGACTAATCCACACACACACACAGTGAATCCTAATACTAATTCTAGTCAGAATTGTGGGAAAGGCCCAAGTCGTTATTGTGTATTCAGATCTTATAACTTTGTAGATATAACTTATATATAGAAGAGATACCTCTAATTTTTCGAATGAACTCTCATTGGCTTTGCGGTGAAGGATAACTGAAAGATCTCCATAATGTTCTTTAAAGCATTTGAAACCCACCAATGCGCTTATCCAGCATGGAACACTCATAGTGTACTCATCTCTGAGGGGAAATCCGTGTTTACCAATGAGTCAAAATTGGTAGAAATTGACGATCATAAACTTGTCTGTGTTTTATCTCGTGCAGATTCTGATCCATTTTAAGTAAAATATAACGTGAATTATTTTGATATTTGATGTGATAGAATTTATGTCGAACGCTCGCCTGCGTTGGCACCACGTTTGAGCTTCTGTTTGAGTGGTAAAATTTGGCAGAATAAGCATGACACGTTACATTCAAATCTAAGAGGAGCAACGCATCTACGACAGGATTTCGGGCAGATTTAATAATGGTCGTGGATGTCCAAGGGCTGCAGTGACCACTTCGCACCAGATGGCATGGAGCGTTTGCTACTTCGTTAACATAATATGTATATACTTATTTTCATAGCCTAGTAAAATATTCTGCGCAGACTATAATCTCGAAATGTTACTACTCATATTCATTTTTCATTTCAACAAATGTTAATGCACGTGCTTATTTCAAGACCTAAACGCCACACTAAATAATTACACACTTATCGCCAATTGGAATAGCGAACAACTTTTTCCTTTTCGCATAAGAGATTGACCACTTAAGTGGCGTGCGATACTATCGAATTATACAGAAACAGAATCGCTATCGGCCGTAAACTATTTGCGACGCAAAGAAAAATAATAGCTAGTTAAAGGTGGTGGCATATTTTTTAATGATTTAAGAATAGCAATAGCAGGCCACCTGATGTTAAGTGTTCACATACTATGGACACATAAAACCTCAACTAGGATGAAAATCCTATTTCAGGTCGTATGTGGATGCGTTGCTACTCATGAGGACTAAGTTGCAATGCCTCTTGTCCGGGGTCTTCTGCCTAACCACAGCCTTCATATTATAAATATTCCTGAGGAACCTTTGTAGATTATTTTTTCAATAAAACTTAAATGGAACGAAAAAGAAACATAAACATAACAAAAGACAATATAAAAACGGCAATGGAAACAGTTGATGTAAAAAAAGAGATGGGTGTTCCGGGATTCCGAACCCTGGATCACCGAAGCGGACGGAAAACAAGGAAACACACAGTAAATTTTTTGTATTCATGAATCTCTAAATATCAGTAAAGTTTTTTAAAATCTTTATAATTAATACGATTCTAAAAATATTATCAGAGCAGGATCAGTCTATGGTTTTCTGTTGCAAGTTTAAGCAAGATTGTGACAAGAGTTTCCTCTGAAAGCTGATAGGTTAGGCTCCTGTCGTCAACTTCACATATCTTTTGAGGTATATATGAAAAACTCAGGCATTCAGGCATCATAGTATTTTTTTTCAATGAATAACTTGTAATAATTATTATTTCGAAAATTAGAGCTGCGGATTCGAACCAGTATCTATCGCAACGGTATGCCACTTTCGGACCACTATGCTACCACTGCTTCCGTTTAGCCTGCTTACGCTTTAGTTTACTGTTACTTACTCTAAAATAGTAGCTATGTAGCGGAGTAACGAACATGTACCAACTCGTAGCACATGCATTAGTTTCAGTGGGAACCACGCATGTAACGCGCACTTTACGGCAGTTAAACGGTAATGTGGTGAGCAGTCACGGAACTTTGCTCTTACCAGCTTTATACTATTAAACGGAAAATTAACAATTAATTATATTTGTTTATGGGTGTATAGACACATAACATTAAATCTAAAAATGTAATTGTAAGACGCACGACTATTTAGAAAGGTTATGCTGTTAAATGAATGAATTATCACTCGCTGTAACGGTGAAGGAAAACACAACCTACATGCATACTACAGCGTGGTGGACTATGGCCTTAACTCTCTCATTTCTGAGAGAAGACCCGTGCCCAGCAGTAGAACAACAATGATAATGATTTTAAAGTCCTCTCTTGCCTTCAGCGACTTGCTGCACAATAAGTTGCCGTCATTCCGAATATCGCGACCATCCTAACAAACCGCCAATGTCAGTGGTAGTCAAATTATCTCTAAGACTCGCTTGCACCATCGCTTTATCTAGCAGTTAAGGTCGCACTCAACATGACGTGACGTGCATGCTTGTACAATACTCCATTAATAGTTTTAAAAAATCTGTTCCCTCGCTCTGACTCCCTGCGATTTTACAATCGCTTCTCAGCCCCGAACTCATGCGGATGAATATGTTCCGCTAAATTTTCCTCTAAATACATAAGTTACAAATTCAGCCCACATACGGGGGCTGAAATGGTCGTATACGCAAAACTCAAAAATTAGTACCTACGTCGATTTACTTACATTTTTGACCCAAGTGGCGAATCAATCGTCATAACTTCGTGCATATATAAGTGCATCCACTTTATGGTGTAGATGACATCTTGTTTCTTTTTTTTTATAAACAGTAATATAAACTTGACTTTTTCTATGGCATTAATGTATGCCATTTGTACGTAGATACAAGACTGAACAATAGCGAAGGGTGGCCTGGTTTTCTATTAAAAAGGTTATCCGGCCTAGGACCGCATCACTGAGGTTAATAAGGCTTTAGGTCAAAATTGATACTACAAAACGTTTCTAATATAAAGAGTCTCTATAAAACTTTACAAGAAAGTATCGTATAGTGATTCTATAAGGGTATATATTTGCGGTACAGAACCCTAAAACCTTCTTTATATACAATGCAACATTGTGGTTAAAGTCTAAGGGCATGTAAAACATAGGTTTTCCGAATAATTATTTTCTATGTACAATCATTTATAATTGCATCGCGATTCTAAGTGCAAACGAACAACCGCTGTATTGATAATGGCCTGCTTAGAGTAGGTGATTGCTTTGATATTCCCTTGTGGTCATAATGATAGTCTTTTAGGGCCTGAAGGCTTCACAGGAATTTAGGAAGTATTAAATAAAACACGACTACAGTATTATGATTAAAGTGATATGATAAAAGTAGCTGTGCTATTCTGTAGCCATCTACAGTAACTTTCATGCTCCCAAATTAATTCAATATACCTTTACTACGTAAAGTTCCTAAGTCCCTATGACAAACTACTACGGAAATGGTTTTAATTTAATTTTTTATGGGGTAGCCAGTTTCATAAGTTCCGAGTAATTAAACATCATCATCAACCCATTATTGTCCCACTGCTGGGCACGGGTCTTCTCTCAGAGATGAGAGAGTAATTAAACAGTAATAATAATATTAATTTACTTGTGCATTCATGCATTATTTGTAAAAAAAAAACATTTATTGTGTTTTTTTATTTATTATAAGGCCGGTTCGTCTTTCTTCGCTGCATCATTCCCCGACAATGAAACAGATATACGTTAAGTCAAACGTACCGAATATCTCTTTGTTTCGCATAAAGACATTTTATTCAGTATATCCCTCAATGTATGTTTAAAAATCTCTCAATATATTTCGGTAAGCTTCATAATGATCACAGAAAAACAGGTCCGAGACAATAAAAATATAATTGTAGTGACATCACTAATTATTATTAATGTATTCCGTAACCAACTACAAAATAATGTTCTTTGAGACGTTTATTATCGCTTAAACATATACTTTAAATACTTATCGACAGCTTAACACTAGACATATGTATATAAATAATGCACGTACAGACGTACAGACGTTAATCCAATTAGAGTCCATGGTGCAGTGTCTAATTAACATAAATTTAAATTTTAAAACAGGCAGAAAATTACTTCCAACTAGTTACGAGGTAACAGGTGTAGATGTTCAAATATAAATATATACAAGTACGATTACTAATTATTTGTAATTGATTTTTAATCTGAACGCGACACCCAAATAAAATGGTTTGAATTTATTGTGCATTTTGTTTCATGTAAGCTTAACGTATATTTATCGTGGTTAAGTTTCAAAAACAGAGGGCATTTAAGATGATTCTTTTGAGATTTAATATATAAAAGACCATGTTGTATAAACGACCTTGAACGAAACGTAAAAATTTATGAGATTTAAGGAAGAAGGAAGCAGAAGCAAAAATAAATAAAAGAAATCAAAAGAAAGAAAAATACAGAAAGCGCTATTTCTTTCTAGAAATAGAAGCAGTGTTAAAAACTTTAAGGAATTAGTTACTTCCAGTTTGACATCCTTTGACCTACCAAAGGTAGAGATCATATGTCGAAGGTTTGCCGGCGTTGATACCGCCGCTGTGTCTATTTCTTGTCGGCAGCACTAAAATCTAAGCTCTGCTGTGTTCACATTTGAAGCGTGTGACTAGGTAGAATACACTAGACAGGAGTCATTCCGACTAAGTCCTCAGGAGTAGCAACGTATCCACACACGACTTCTTACCGTTTTTATGCTGGATGTGGATGTCCGTGCGATGCAGTGACCACTTAACATCAGGTCACCTGCATGGTTGGTCGTTACTTAATATAAAATTGCAAAATTCTTCATTAGTACAATCGGTAATATGTATAAAAAACTTTAAGTATTCTCAACAACACGTTAAAATGTAGAGTATCATACATTACTCAACTACTCCCAGTGATCGGAAACTTTACGATCAACGACAAACTACCTCACTTAAGTTATCAAGCGTAACAAATGTGCATTTTAAGCTTGGATATTATTGGTTTTATTGGGTCACGAGTGTGGGTCAAGGCGCAATACGTAGGCACATACGACTTTGTTGTTACGAGCACGACGACGTACGAGATTTATTACTGCATTTGCTCACCATTATTACTTACTTGTTTTACAATTGAATATTACTTTTGATAAATACTCTTGTATTTTATGTTTTCAATAGTCGTTTACCGTTCAACCTTGAATTCGTAATTCATCGACCGAACGTGATGATGTGAATGATTATTTTTTATTTAATTATTAATTTAACAATTTTCGTACACGATTAACGATAAACGGAAACACAAAAATTATTATTATAGAAAAAGTTACTGCATATTTCAAAATGAAATTTCATCCAGCAACACTGGGACAGAAATTGTGTGAACACATATTATATATTAATCATGGTGTATATGCGTTCTATATATATACACTTATGTTCACATATAAATAAATGTATACATATACATACATGTACACATTTATTTATATATGAACATACAAATCTACAAAACTAAAAATAAGCTACCTAGTAATAAGCAAATAACTATCAGAGAATTAAATATTTATACCTAGAATTTAGTAAATAAACAAATTAGAAACTAAGAAAAAGTGTAGCAGGGTCAAATAAACGCTCTTTTATTTTTATTTTTTTATTTTTATTATATGCGTTCTCATGTTTATAATTTTAGCAGAATAAAATCATATCATTATACTGTGCACGCCAGATTTGATCTAAATATATATATATAGCAGAATTAGTAGATATATACGTATGGGGAAAAGATGTAAAAAAATTAATTTCTATTAAAGACATAGATAAATAATCCTCTTTAACATTGCGTTCAAATGAGCAAATGATTATAGAAATATATATAACTGAAGCGTCATGTAAACTTTTATATGATGAAATCTTTATGAAATCTTAGCTTATAACATGCAATAAATGTAATCCTGTGTTGGTCCTATTTATAATAGAATCCTATATCGAAGATTTGCGTGCGGCGGCACCACTGAACCTATTTTTGATTTACAGCAGCAGTGTGAGAACTGCTACTATGAGTTAGGCAGAAAATACTGGACAGGAGACATTTCAACTTACTACTCAGGAGTAGCAACGCATCCACGTACAACCTCAGAAAGGACTTCGGTCCTAATAAGGTTGGATGTGGATGTCCATGGGCTGTATTGACCATCACTTAACAGCAGGTCTTTATGCTCGTTAGCTATTAAGTGAATATATATTTATTATATTGGTACTATTTTAATAGAAAAACTTATTATTACTTTCGACCTTTATTTACCATTCGGTAGTACTTATGTAACCGACGATTAATGACTGCCGCAATATTCTTAATTAAATTAATTGTCTACTGAGCTGTTCTAACAACAATTAACTTCAATAGTGAGGTCGGAAATAATTATTTTTATATCGATTGTAACAAACAATTAAAAATGCGATTGCGGCTCAATACAATGACCGATGCGAATGGTTAAGAAATGTTGAGCGTCAGAACGTTAATCGACTTTAGTAGGGCTGCCATCACCTAAATTCCCGGATAAAATCTACAAAAATCTCGGAAATTTGAGTGAAATCTAGATTTTTTCCCGGACAGCGTTGATAACTTTTTGTACGAAAATAATGAAAAAAGTGCTTACACGTTTATTTTTCAGAATCTCTACCTTCTTATTTGGTGGGTCAAGGTTCGAAAAAGACCTATGAAATTTTTCGAAGTTATGTGCGTACTAAAAATTAACAAATTAACTATCACTTGTTTGAACGGTGTGGGAACTATCATGAGGTAACCTGCCTGCCTGAGAGTACTTAATAAGGTTCTCAAAAACATGTGAAATCTGCCAATCCGCACTTTCCCATCGTACTGGAATATAGTCTAAACCATTTAATCCATGAGAGTGATTGTTGGGTACCAACAATGGATTAACGATGAATGAATTAAAAGTGTTACACACGCACATAATAAGTGCCCGTGTTTGAAGTGGACTCTTTTTAAGAACCCCTTGAAATAATCCCCGGAAACCCGCATGGATGGAGCTAGACTGAAGGTCTCTATGATTCTGTCCACTTTATGATTCCATAAAATAGATGTGCCAGACGTCGTCAATCATTATCGATTCTCACTGTTGTCCACTGCTGAATACGGGTCTCCTTTCAGGACGGAAGGATATAGGTTATAATCTACCACGCTTGCCATTTGAGTTTTTATTCGCTTAGGATGGTTTTCACCCGGTGCTGTCCAATTAGCTGACTGCAAATTTTGATTCTGACTTATAGAGATAGATCCACGTTTCACCCACTATCACATATCGAATAATAGAATCCTTTTAATTGTGCCGAAATATCTCCAAACAAGCTCTGAATCGTCGTCGCTCAGTTGTTTTTGATCAAAATATGTTTATACAACATTGTGAATATTCTGCTTTTTGATATTTTTGAGTTATCAGCTATCTCACGCAAACTCAATTTACGATCGAATAAAACGATTTTGAGGACTTTTTTCATTTCTTCTGGAACAGCTATCGACTTTGGGCGAACAGAGCGTTCAGCGTAATCGGTGTTTATAATTAGCGAACCACTTTTGTACCATTTCTCTCGGTGTAGAAGAGTTAAAGTAACATTAATGATGCCATGGCGTTGCTTGATCATAATCTTCCCTAAATTCAGACTTTTCCATTGTTTTGAAAACAACACAGTTTTGTAACTTAATCCACTGTAACTTGTAAAGTAAACGTCAGATTCTCTTAAAATTTTAACTAGGATCATTTGAAGGTCGGCCTGTCCTAAAAAACTAATAAATTTGATAATATTCACGATATCTACGTGCCATCCTATGAACTAATTGGGTGATATATCACTTTATGGTTTACATTACTTTGAAACTTCCTCTCATTTTCGAAGTTACAGAAATGCTGCAGAAACTAAGCTTGCTGAATTGAAAGCTTACTTCAGTTAAGATTGAATAGACTCAGTGGTGGTGCCGCCGCTAGCGAGTCTTCGACATATGACTCCACCGCAGTTCCATGCCATGCTATGTACATTGTATGGAATTGTGTCGCGGGTAAAGGGCTTTAATGTTTTGAATATGAATACACACACAGATTATTCAGGTTTTTAGTTTTGAAGTTGGTTTTCATTTATGTAAAGTAATGGACAAAGTGTGGTATATCTCATGACACACTCAATGACACACTCATTTGGAATACGAAAGGCAAAATTTAAGGGTTGCACCCGTCTGCTATAAGTATTGGTGACAATTGAGCACTTCGTACGTATTATACAATACCTCTGACCTTTTGACAAGAAGCATAGCGATTATTTAAAGATCTTTGTATGCTCACGAAATAACCAACGATTGTACTATAAATGTCCTTGCGTATTCATCAGGGTACAAGACAGATTGGACACTTCTATCTGTACTGACAAGTCGACGAATACGTAATTAAAATTGATGACTCAATCTGCTAGGTGCTTTAATAATTATTATTGATAGGCAGATATGAAAAGAAATATCATAACTCATTCGTGTTTACTCCGCAATTTTTATTTGTCGAATGCTGACAGCCAATTTAAGGGGCTGCAGATGATTTATTTGAATTCTGAATGCCCGTGATTGCGAATTTCGTAAAAGCTTGACCTTAAGCTGCTCGGGTTTGATTAAATATTTGTGCGTGATGTTAAGATGACGGTGTGTCGTTCATTAGATTTAATCGGATAAGTAAAAACTAAAACTACAGAATTTAATTGAAATTGCCAAATACATTTGTAATCTATTATTAACAATATATCTCATCAAATATATATTTATAATACATATTTGGTGGTGGTAGAGTCTTATGTCGAAGGCTCGCCTGCGGCGGCACCACCGCTACACCTAATTCTGCCGTAAAGCAGCAGTGTGA
>DWKW01003147.1:0-10286 GCA_018250115.1 Doberes anticus
ATGGCAATGTTGTTTTTACACTTATGTTCGCCAATATCGACCCGAGTGGAAATCCAGTACTTAATAAATTCATAACTTAATTTAACGAAAAAAAAATTAAAGTTCCCGATAACTGTTTACATGCATGGTTCACAAGGCAGTTACATACATTTTGCAGTTACATTAATAACTTCATTGAAAGACAAAGAAGTAGGTAAATTTAATTTTCTAACACAAATGCGTCAACTTTAGGTGACATGACGTATATTTCTATATACGCAAAGAGTCGCGCAGTCAGTCTTGGTTAACATGTGCAATAAACATCCAAGTAGTTGTTGACATTGGTTACGTTTTCATCTCAGCTTCCTCGTATATGAGCGCGCACGCGTGATTGACACAATACGTATAATGCGCGTACGCTGCAACTGGTTTAGAGTTACATTTATCTTTTATCACACTCGTCATAAACTCGTGTAGGATGCGATAGAATAATTAGTGAATGATATATTACAAATTCTGTGCTAGCTGACACGCTTTTGATGATAACAAATTCTTCTTTTCCAAGTTATATTGCAATTAAATGTTGTTAACAACATGTATAGCAAGAAGATAGTTTTTATAAATTGTGTTTTATTGTGTCACGGAAGTGGCTTTTTTCGTCGGTATCGTGAACCAGTAGTGTGTCTATGTACATATTAAATTATTCATTACTTTTCATAACATGTTACATGATCGTAACACCAGGGCACCTTCGTGTTACGTGCGTTAAAGATAACTTAACATAGTAATGAACGTAATATTTAACCTCAATTTGAAACGCATTGAAAAACACAATTAGTCTGATTCCGTGTTTGCTTTCAAATTGGTATAACAATATGGTGTTTGTGTACTTATCTTGCTTACCAATGCAATCATAGCATGCATTTAACTTGTTCAGGAATTTGTATAGTCCAAATAGATCGAATGGAATTTTTACGATATGAGAACTATACGATAGCTCGGTTTTTGGCGTGGTATTTGGTTTGTAGTTTGGTTTTCTTTGAACGGTGTGCGTAGTCGCAGGTGAGCGAGAACAGTCATGTGCTTATCACATCATGTACTTTCACTTTTAACTTGCTCTGCGCGGAAGTGGACCGGCCTTCTCCCCTGCCGGGACAATGAAAGTAACAAAAATTATATTTCTTTAAAGTACCTCAATTCACGTACGTGTAATTTTGTGGTTTCAAAATCACCCGCTAATTGCATTAGACTTTTTTGACGATGGCGATAAAAATCTTTATTGTAACTCTTGTAACTTTACTTATTTTAGAATTTTGTTAAGACTGAAGATAATTAAACTGCATTCAGTTTAGAAATCAAGTTCTTGCGGTCTTATATATTTTAAGATATATGTAGTTACATTTTCATTTGCTTAATTTGTGTACTGTAGACGGTTACAATTGATAACAATTTAGTGTGCACGCTATCATTGGCAGCCATGACCGCCGAAGCGAGTGAAAGTCTCTGTAAACTATGCCTACAATGACAGTAGGGAATTGTGCATTAGGAGCAGTATTCAAGTAGAGTCGGTCGTTAGGTGGAGCAGATCAGATGGCAATCTGGTAATGAGCGGGCTGCGCCAGAGCGTGCAGATGGAGTTCCGCTCGTTGTCACTCCGCGGTCGCCCCGTCGCCCCTCACTCGTTATGTGAAAAAGTGACAACTGTTGCACAATTGCTTCATTCGATGGCGAAACTTGGCCGCTTATAAATGCCAGTGAAAGTCAGCGTTTGACTTTGACATGATAATTGACAATACCGCGTGAATACCGCACGATATGATAACGTTAGATTGTTAATTATAATATAATTTCAGCGGCGACTCATATTATTTTACGCATGAATTTGGACGGAACTGAGTACTTATATGACAATTACACGTCTATTAAACGATTAAATTAAGTGACTTCTGTTTTACTTATTACGACCGCTGTAAGGAGAGATCAGTGATATCATTACGGACTTATATATAGAAGTAATTGAATAATACTAAAGTTGCACGAAAATCGGGGTCATGGTCACAATTAATAATGTATTATTATGTCACAGCGTCATATCTTCAAAAAAATCTTTAAATGAACTATTACATGTATTAATTTTGACGTAACGATAAACGGAATTAACATAAATATGAATTACTACATTTGCATTCGAATTGCTATTATTTTGCTGAATTGAAAGACTTTTTTTATTGCTTCAACTGAAAAAAACTTCAAAAACAGTGTACCTGTAACATCTTAATTTTGTGGGAATAAAATTTATGTATGTTAAATTACATAATAATTACATCCCATAGATGGTAAATCAGAAACTACGCTGTTTAGGCTTATACTATTAGGACGGTACTTGAATGCACTATGGAAGTGAACAGAGTACTCTCGCTAAGAAACATTACAAAACTGCTCGTTGTATATTGCTTGTCGATGTTGCCATTTAGCAATATGTATTAGAATTGGAATATTTAGATAAACGGTTTTAAGAGAAGAATATTGGTTGCAATTTTACATTATTTTTAATTGTCAACTGTCTATATTTACTTCATAAATATAAGGGGCATGCATGAACACCATAGAACCTTAAGAAAAACACTTATACGGTCAATAACCTAAAATTTTAAAGCGATGTTATTTTGTTTCAAGATTAAAAAATTAAAAGAGAATTGAAAACAATCACGTTTTTTAATGTTTGTCGTGTAATTGAAAATATTTCTGTATAAAATATTGTTTAAAATATTACGTTCTATACACGGTATAAATATGCACTTTCTGATTACTGACGCATAAGGAATTCTGCACTAAACATTATCTAGTAACCAAGTGTATATATTCGCGCCTAATGGCATTATATTCGAAGCGAAAGTTATCGGAGTATGCGGCAAGTAACAAGTGGCATTGACTGCAGGGAACGCGAACCATTGGTTGAGCGCGTGTGACGTGTGCGTGCAGTGCATAGTGACGCGGCGTTTACTTTGTATTGAGCCAATACACGCTAAGCAAAGAATAAGTACAAATAATTATTTTGGGATTGGTAGAGATAATTTTCTAGTAGAAAATTAATTCGTGCTTTAATGACTTCTGTTTTGCCTAGCCTAACGTAAAGTTGTTGAGCTACAATATTTAAGGGAATCAAGTGAATTTTTAATGAAATTAAACTTCTGCTTTATTACGACTTGGTAATTCGGTGCATGATTTTTTTTGAGTAAATATATTTCATATATTTTGTAAAAAATCGATTAAGTCTTTACTTCTATATAAGCTAAGTGTTACTGCATAGTTTTCGAAATTAAAGAGTTTAAGACCGGACAATGCACGTACAATATTTATTCGTTGTGATTGTGAAAACAATAAGCTATCACAGTTGAGACGACCGATAGCATTGTAGCAATGGACGGTCAACTTCATAATAAGTAAATAGTGCGATAAAAAATCGATAAGTGACCCTATCTCTTTCTTTCAAAAGATTGATTCACCTTTATTTTATCAGAGTCCAAAGAGATCTATTTTAGTTTTTTGTTTTAACATTCCATTCAATTGAAAAAAAATGGGTGATAGATGCATTGGGATTATTCTGTCAATATTCTATGCTACTGCAGCTGTAGGCTCGCATGCATAAGCAATTCGGTGGCTAGTATGCGCTCTTGTTGTAAATGGGTCAATAGCTCCGTGTTATAAACAATCTGGATATACGATTTTACGTCTTAGGCATGAGTGTTACATAGACATCGAAAATAATACTGAGTGTTTCCTATTCAAAATTCAATGCAAATTAGTTTGTGATTTACATTCAGTTTGGATCATCAATTGTGTACATTTTCAGAATAAATTTACCGGCAACTTTATATTAAATTTCTTGTCACGTCAATAAATTACATTTATCACTACAAAATTTTTCTTCCATTCGTATACTCTTTAAAAAAAAGAAATACGCAAATGATGTATTTTAACATTAAGAACATTGACAATATGATATGTTCCTTGCCGGACTTCTTAATTATCAGCACAATACAAAATCATGCATTTATTCTTACTTTAAATCACAGCAACATTTATCTACTAAATATGTAAACCGGCCAAAATTTGGGATACATTTTAATCACCCGAGTTTCATAGTCGAGTCACGATCAGCAGATTACATTGGCATGTATTGTGTAGGTAAAAGATTTGCGATTCCAATCGGATGTGTACGGTTAGGCCGAGCAATCGATCGGCACGGCCTTGTATGATTAGTGAATACAAACGGTGGTGGTTGCAAAGCGGATGCGATGGCAGCGCACGCGAATGCCGCCCAGCGGCCCGCTGCGCTGCAACCGACAACCTTGCCCCAAAAATCCATGACCCACATTGACGGTAGTCAAAATGCAACCGCCGTTTTTATTACCACAATTTTCCTTGAAATTGCCACTTTATGTTTGGATACCGAGAAAAAACGGTAAGTCGCGTTTTTCTTTGTCATTTTGTTTTGGCTGACTTAAGACATACACTTTTTGTTTTATTGTCGACAGTTAAATATATTGTTCTCATAAATTGAAGTAATTTTTAAATTTATCATTGGAACAATATCCGTCAATAATAGTTTCAAAGTAGTGTTAAGTGAAAGTAAGAAAAAATGTCATTTAGTAAAATATAAGGTAACTGTCCAGAATAAACTCAAATAATCCCTCGAAAACTGGACTTCCGAGGAAGCGATAAGGCACGATCTATCAGTAGGTAGCTTAAAACTGGGTCTCGTGCGCTACATACGTCTATCCAGGACGATGCTAGGTGGCCTAGTTGGCGCGGACACGGGCTGCAGGTCACGATCCTATCTTATTGGCGTCCCGACCAAGTTAACCTAGTTGCGCTCTATCATCTTGTTGCTGAAAAATATTCACTAGCTTTCTCGCACTACTATTAAAAATCGGTTAACTTAGAATTGTTACGAAACGAACTATTTGTTGTAATTATAAGCTTCTTACTAATGTTAACTAAAAGTTTGTTAGAATGGAAGGCATTGGAGGTATGGATGGATGGACGTTTAATTAAAATGAATTTGTTTTATGATTACAGTTACGTTAGCGGCAATGTCGCGGGTGTTAGTCTAGTACTTATAATATAATAGTCAGTGCAGTTTGACAATGACATCTAAAATTTATTAAACCCATTCCGAACTACCAACCGTAAATTAATTTGATGATGTAGGTCAACTGTCGTAGTCAGGAAATTGTTATTGCGTAGCGCAAGCGATCGTGATGCAAGGCGCCAGTAGATACATTCACGTTTTATTTATCACGAAGAGTGTAGTTAGTCATGTGAAGGCTTCAAATTGTTTGAGATGACGTCATATCAGAAGCTATCGTAATTTCTGAATTGACGTCACGGCGCGTCGGCACGAAGCGTAGGCGCGACAGCGACGCCACGATGACGTCACGGGTATAATCTAGCTGCTCAGACCGTGGGCGGCCGCCACAGTAGGCGTCGCTAACCCTAGCCGAAATGCACGTAAATAAAATCGCATAACGTCAATTAGCCTTACGTAATTGAACGAGAAATCTGCGCAAGGACGTGGACGCTTGTTTCGACACACCACCCGACGTGATGCCATAATCGCATCATTTACGTGCGACGCTTAGAAAAGTGAGCGTTTCGCCTTGAGATACCTGCAAGCACGGCCGCCTCTCTATTCTTAGATATCGAAATAGCTTTAAATATGTTCGAGAGGTCGGGTGCTAGCACGCAGGCGTCGTGACCCAGCCTGACCCAAAAACGGACTGGGCCCTCTGCGCCCCGGCATACTACATGATAACGGAAACCGGGAACCTGTTCGGCTCACATAAACGCGACATACGCACTGCCAATGGAACCGTTAGTCGGTGACCCGCAAGCGCCTTCTTCGTCCCGCTTGATAGACATTGCTAATCACTACTTAGAAAAAACTACTACACCTTCAGGTCCCACACGAAAACTAAACGACGTCCTTAACTGTAACGGTTCACTTTACAAATTCTAAATCTAAGAACATTACTAGACTTAGAAGAGTGGAGCCAACAATATTTATTAACAAATTATAATTATCATTTGTGTGTACAAATTGCAGTTTTGCAAAATTTTCCTGACACGAAAAAAGAAAACGCAAGTGGAGGTCGGGTTTTGAATACGAGCGGTGCGTCGTTGCCGGTTCAATATCAGCGTTTCTGGGTCAGTGGGTCAGCGTGCCGGAGTCCCTCCCCCCACCTCCCGGCACACCTCGTACTGCCCATAATTATAACGTGATCTTCACTTACATAAAAATAGTTAGACACACTTTGTCTCCTAGTGCTCGAAGTATACAGCAAACCCATGATGAGTTAACAAGTCATGTCATTTTACATCATCAATAAATATTTCACTATTCCGTTTATTCAGTGAACTGAATCATTACTGACCTTTGCCTTTAACCTTCAGCATTTATATAATTCGATGTAACATTGTTTTTTGCATGTCGTTTAGTGTAATGTTTTGCACATATTTATTTGGATGCCTGATAATAATGGCGTATTTGGTGACAGCCGCCCACGTGGTAACGGTTTTGGTGTATTACTGTTAAGTCGAACCTGAAAACAAGTTATTTTGCGCCGCTGAGTCAGCTTACGACTTCGTGCGTGACGCCAAAAGCCCAGTTAAAACCATTTATCCGGTTTCAACGCGTACTCATTATAAAATTCAGAAGCATCCTCCTCAATCTCGACTTTTATGTGGATGAAATGTTTTGTCTCACTCAGTCACTCTACCTGTTGTTATTTTTTTGCACAATACACGTACATATCGGCGCTGAAAAATTATTGTTTATATAATTTAATAGCTGGGATTTTTTCTTTTTATGCCGAGTGTTTAGATAACAGTAGCTCTTAGAAGTATACACGAATCATGAAACTATTTCAAGGCAAACGCAATGAGGTCACCCACAAAGGGCCGGCCTTGCCTTCGCTTAGCTCGTGGGAGGACAACTAAAAAGTACGAAATTAAATAAAATGAAACAAAGGGTGCCAAAATAATGTTGAAACTATTTTCAATACAAACGTATTTTATATAAGTTAAGTTAAATTAATGTACATTTAATATGAAAGTAAGTTTCAAAGTAAATTTCGGTAGATTCTAAGTTCATTAAATAGATAGCTTTTAAAGCAACAAGCACTACTAAGTAAGTACAACTACTGCTTCAATATAAATTGTTTTTCTGGGCCGTAAGCCGTGATTTTACAAATATATTTGAAGTGCCAATTGAGGTCTTATGAAAGCTATATATTATGTGCAATTGTGTAGTCAAGAAGTGGCTGAGTGTGAATAAAAACAGCATAGATATAACGCTATAAATTCGCAACGGTTGTCTGACATCATTAAATGGTCAATCATCTGTGTTTCGGTGCTGAATGTAGGTCGAATACATTAGCCGAACTATTTTATAACCGGAGACTGATTGTGGCATAACAGGCTATTTATTATTTTCAACAAAAATGACGCTCTTTACAATCAAAGGAAAAATAAAATAAATAACAGACTGTTTTTTGACCTTCTTCGAAAAGGTGGAGATACTTAATCCCTTGTTTATGTATCATTTATTTGTAGTTTTACAAATTCATATATTAGAAAATGTATATTTTTGTAAAAAAAAAATTACCGTAAATTTGTACACTGTTTAGCGATTCACAATTACGTATACGTAGCGGTTGTCGTGGACTTACAAAGACAAGAAAACACACTCAAACCAGAAACAGAAATCGAAATTAATTATTTTTTCTGCTGCACTGGTAATCGAACCAAAGATCTTCTAAATAGCAGACCGACGTTGTTGATCGTAGCCGAAGTTGACCAAAGCTATACGGAACGTCTGTTGTATTGTAAAAAAAAATAAGTTAATTTATTAACTTATATCTATAAAAGGGTACGGACGTCCAGAAATATTGTATTTTATCCTTTCTATTGTCTATTTATATCCTTTGTACGTAACCATATTTGTACAAATGGGTGATTTTACAACATTTTCTTAATTATACAATTACTTTTACACAAATGCGCTAGGATGGAAATAAAAGGCGGGGGTGGTCCCATACATTGGTCTAGTCATTTATAGAAATCTGCGTTTAGAGAGTTTTGCTTAGTCATTACATAATAAAACGGGGTATAAAATATTTTACTTATGCCAAGGCAGTGGCCAGATTTTAATTTCCGCACATAAAAAATCAGAGGTTTGACAATAACTTAATAATAATAATAACGTACTAAAAAAACAAATATCGATCATCTTGTTTTACTTGTAAATTCGTTGTTATATCCGGTCAGTACATTTTAGCATGGACTAAAGTCTTGTGACATCTTGTTAGTGTCCTGCACAAGCAATCGGCGAACAATTTTATCTTATCAACCTTGATTTCCGTGTCACTGTGTGTATATCGCTACCGTTAAGATATTATAAAAGATTTCAACATTGTTAATACAAAGGAATGTTTTTCTTGTAACTCTACAACTTATCATATCAATGCAATTGTTGCGAGACTAAGCTAGTAAATTGGATATTACATAAATTGTAACTTAATGGCTTTTGTGTTTTTATAGAGTAGTGCTGACCATTGAAATTGAGTTTTCGGTTCTTTTCGCATCATCATTAGATCTGATTCTCGGGTAATCAGAGCATGGCAAGATTGACGCAAGGATTGACGGAGGTTTCAATAAGATACGTATTATTTCTTCTGTCTTTCCTAGCGCAACCTAATGGTAAATAGCGAGAAAACTTAACTTACTACAAAATCCTTATTCATTGTGTATCGTATTATCAATTTATGCTTAGAATATGGCTCTACGGTTTCTTGAGTATAAAAAGTCTGCAAGGTACTGGCACTTAGTTTTCTCTTCCCATCATTTCTTCACCTGTGTTCGATTGCTACTTGCCAGTTCCGTTCACGCATTCACATCGACAAAAACGTCACGTTCGACTGGAAATTATAGAAGGAGAAACTTGCAAATTGCGTTGAAGTGTATATTCGAGGCCTAATCTGATAAATTACTTATGCTCGTTGGTTGTTTTTTATACAATATAAGTATTTTTTTTCGTACAATGTTCAGTGCCAGAAACACATAAAACTCTACCTTTTTTAATAAATTTAATTAAAAATAAATGGTAACGTAAATTTAGTATATGTATAAATAACTATAAAATCAATTTTCGTACTAAATTGTCATAGTATATAATGTAAGTGAAATTAGCACTCAACACGCGACTCCACGCAACGTTAATCGCTGTAAGCGTAAGTGTCTTCGTTACGTTCAAGCACTGGAAAAATTATAACTCTACTGGAAAAATCTTAAATACGCATTAATAATTCAATTTTGAATCATCGATGCTTTCGCCGGCCATGTAATTGAAACAGTAGAAACTTCGCGTTACGGAGCTACCACCGTCTCAGTTGCTACCGTTTATTTCTGTGCACTATCATGTGGCGAAAGTGTGTTCTTGCATTTTAATTGAATTTCAAAGGAAATATGTGAGCTAAATACATTTTAACTTACATAATTTCACTTTCAGTTCACACTTAATAAATTCTATGTTAAATGAATTATCTTCAAAATTTATAACAGTTTTTAGTAATCATTTTCCTCTGATATTTGATTAACTCTCGATTGTTAATTATTGAACGTAATTATTTCGGTTGATTGTCTGGTTGTCCAGCATGCCGCAACAATGTATTGTGTGAAGGTAAGTGAATCCGAACGGTACACGGTCAACACAGGTGTGAGTGGCACTTTCACACTCATCTCGCTCACCGCCCGTTGCGGGTAGGCGAGGCGAATCGCGCCGCTCCGTTTACGACCTCAGCAAACGAAAGGCGAGCCGGTTGCAAATGCAGGGAAATCACAAGCGCTTACGTAACTCAATAAAACAACCTATATCGGTAAATCCAGATTTATTTATTTTATTTTATGGAGTAACGTCTTCATTTTCCGTAATATAAATACATACTGATAGTATACTTTAATATTGAAATGAATAAAGCGGTGTGTCGGTTCCTAGACTATCCTGTCCAGTAACAGCTGTTGGCTGGCGGCTAAATTCGAAGGCCAGCGTACAAAATTTCGGTCGAGATAATATTTTGATTCTATTTAAATATTAGAAGCGGAAAGTTCTGTTGCCATGCCGGCGATACATTTTATTGTAGATACAATTAGGACTTCTACAGTCGTTCGATTGTGATGTTGATAGAGCAACACGCTATACGTTTTTGGTTATTCAAATGTGACTCGTTAAGCTGCCTGAGGCTAAA
>DWKW01003148.1:0-10284 GCA_018250115.1 Doberes anticus
ACTCGTGAGGGCGACGCGACGCACGGCTTCTACAGCTTCCATGAGGCCGACGGCACCGTCAGACGCGTCGACTACACCGTCGATGGCCACTCCGGGTAAGACTAAGAAAATGAAATCTAATTGGTCGTAGAGCCGGTTTACTCCTGAGGGATAAGTTGGAATAGTTACTGTCTAATGTATTCTTCCTAACCACGCCCTCGAAACAAAAATACAGCAGTGCTGATTTACGGCAGAAATAGATGCTAGTGGTACCACCGCATGTGGGTCTTCAACTTGAGTTCTTACCGCCATGGAACAAATCAATAATAGAACTAAGTTTCGTGCAGTAGTTTTGGTTAAATTGCTAACGGTAACAAATATACTAGCATGGCAGAGGAAGATCATCCTGTACATTATGCAATATATAATATATACTCGTCGCAAATATTCATTAATTGCACTTTTCACAGATTCAACGCTGTAGTCCACCGTGAAGGCCACGCCGCCCATGCCGCACCTGCTCATCAGCCAGCTCATCATTCCTACCATTAGTGCTAACTTACCGATCTAGTCAATACATAATATTAATACATTTAAAAATAAATAGTCGTTAAAAACAATTTCTATGTTTTACTTCCGAATTTATCTACGAGTACATTTATCACGATTACATACATAATTACAAAACGGTTAATACCTGTTATCCTTTTCTTATTCAACATTCAAACATACAATTGATGTTTAAAATATAAAGTTACAATTTAAATTCTCAAAAAATATCACCTACCTAATTTTCTGTTTCGTTGTTCGCCTTTTTGACTTACTCATGAGGGTGTTAAGAGTACGTTACCTTTTAACTGATTTCAAAACAGCTGTAGGTGTGATAGATAGATTCATGTATGTCGATATTTTTAGTTGATGTTCATGAATTTTTAACTATTATTTAAAGGAACCTCGAAGAAGGTGGAGGAGGTTCTCAATTGGAATAGAGTACCATGTTTCAAAATATACATATTACTGTCATCACTTAGTTAATGTTATTGGGTTAACTAATTTATTTGCATTAATTGTTTTTATTAATTTATTTTAAATGCCAGTAACTTTATTAGTTCAAGCGTAATTATGTCAATCAGTTCAAGCGTTCGTTATGAATTTTCCATCTCAAGTCATATAGAGTATAAAGTTTTGTACCTTTGAAATCGTTTTTATTGTTTTTTAGTGTTCTTTAACTACTGCATGTTGGACGGCAACATGTATATTGAAACATTGCTAGCGTTTTTACGCAGACAAAAATTCCATGGACGTACAACAAATTGGAGTAAGCGAGAAAATTATTTAATGCAAAACAAGTTTGTCATATCGGTCACGCCCTTGTGCATAATACTTTCCGAATTCTTTTATTAACTTCCTTTAGTTTTTAAAGTTTTTTATTCAATCGGAATAGCAAACGAGCGCGAAGGCCACCTGATGTTAAATGGTCACTGCAGCCCATGGACATCCACATCAAACCTCAACTAGGACGGCAGTCCTATCAGAGGTTGTACGTGGATACGTAGCTACTCCTGAGGACTAAGTTGGAATGCCTTCTATCCAGTGTCTTCTGCCTAACTGAAAACCGATACACAGCAGTTCTCACACTGCTGCTTCACTGCAAAAATAGGTATAACGATGGAGCCGCCGCAGGCGAGACTTCGACATAAGACTCTACCACCATCAAACTTCCATTGAAAGTTACTAATTGTTGTTTTATATTACAAAATAAATTGTTTTTACATTTTTATATTCTGACTTATGTATATGTTGTGCTTCTAATGAGAATAGTAATATGACGATATGACAATATGCGTGTTTAAAGTAAAATTAAAGAAAGTTTTTTAAAGTAAACTTGCTTCATGATTTGAAACTAAAACATGGCTTTCTTACCGTATTACACATATTAAAGTGTCTCAAAGGGGCCTCTACGTGTTAGATCTGTATCCCCATGCAAGCCTTCCAAATGACCGAGTCCAATAACATCGTGACCTGTGATTTAAAGAGATACGAAGAGAGATTTTGACGTTCGTATGGCGCCGTGGTCAACATGCGGTCTGCCGTTCGGAGGGTCCAAGGTTCGATTCCCAGCTGGGCAGAAATTTGAATGATGAATTTAGATTTCTGTACCTGGTCTGAGTATTTGTGTGCTTGTTTCTGTGTTTGTCCATGGCACCCGCGACACAGGTTAAATCCGACTGTGGGGCTCTGAGTGTGAAACGTTATTTATTTATTTGTAGATACATAATAAAGAAAAAAAATAGGCCGCCATCATTCCCGGAGATGTGTCCATCTCGACGATGAAAGCTTCTAAGTCCACAATCGCATGTATTATCTGTGCAGCTCATGGAGGCCATGCGAATCGATGCCTTTTGCCAGGTTATGTCGTATTTCAGTTCGTTAACACGTCAATAATCTATTGTGGGGTGGAAAGGGTACATAATGAGAAGGTCACCCAACCTAGCACCCGTTACTACGTATTAGGACCATATTACCGCCTATTAGAACACATTAAGTGTGCGATAGCCCAGTGGTAAAGATCTCGACAACCAGCTCCGGTTGTTCGGGGTTCAATTCCTGCCACGCACCTCTAATAATTCGAAGTCGATTTTTTATAGTTATATGTAAATTATGAGTGTATTATAAATACGTTGTTTAACGGTGAAAAACATAGTGAGGAAACCTGCATGCCTGAGAGTTCTCCATAATTGCAAGGCATGTGGAGTCCGCCACTCCGCACTTGGCATGCTCGGTGGAGTGTAGCCTAAGCCCTCTCATCTTAGAGAGAAGATCCGTGCCCAGCAAAGAAACAATAATGGGTTGATGATGATGATTCGACTTATTGCCTAGTGGTCTAGTGGTTAAGAATTTTTCCCGTTCCGGCGGGTTTAGGTTCAAATCCAGGGACGCATCTCTATTCCTCGAAATATTTGATATCCTCAATTTTTTTTATGACTTGTTTTAACGGTTAAGGAAAACTTCGTGAGAAAACCTATGCAGGCCTGAGAGTTCTCCATGTTGTCAAAGGCATGTGAAATTCACCAATTTGCACTCGGCCAGCGTGACGGACTATAGCCTAAACCCTCTGAAGGGAACCCTGTGCCCAGCAGTGGGACAATAATGGTTGATGATATATATGTGCATATAGATATAGAATATTTGAAATAAAAAATTTCGTCTCATTTCAAATCAGAGCAAAATGTATAGCCGGTACCACGATAAAATAATAAAATGATCAAAATGTGAAACAACAAGTGAAATTCACGCTGTCTGCTCGTGATATTAATCCACTTTTAACAATCAGTTCTCTCATTGTTCCATTTAGTATTCTTGTCACATTTGAATCCATTTAATTTGTAAATGTTCGCAATAAACGCGTACAAAAGGTTTTAACAATTCAACGATTAGTATTCATAGTATATTCTTTTTCAAATTTATAAGCATTTTAACATTTTGTGTGAATTTATCGTTTTCGTGTTTGATGGCTAGGAACGCGACCGTAATTCAACTTGGCCACTGTGCAATTTTTTTAAAGTTTTTTTTTATGTTAATAGAATAGCAAACGAGCATGCAGGCTACCTGATGTTAAGTGTTAACTGCAGCCCATGGACATCTACAAACCTCAACTAAGACGAGCCCTATTTGAGGTCGTGGATGCGTCGCCACTCATGAGGACTAAGTTAGAAAGCCTCTTATCCGGTGTTTTCCGCCTAACCACATCCTTCAAACCGAAACATAGCAGTTCTCACACTGCTATTACGGCAGAAATAATTGCTGCGGTGGTGCCGCCGCAGGCGAGACTTCGACATAAGACTCTACCGCCATGACTTAGTAGAGCTACCACCATTAAGTGGGTCTGATGGTCAAGAAACAATACATTTACGTAATAGCAAACGAGCCACCTGATGTTAAGTGATCACTGGAGCGCTCGTTTTTACTCCTGAGGATTAAGTTGGAATGCTGCCAGTCCAGTGTCCAGTTGTCACACTGCTGCTTTACGCCAGAAGCAGGTGCTGCAGGCGAGCACATCGACATAAAAGTCTAGCATCATAAGAATAATAATTTATTCACTTATAGGCACTTGCTTATTGTAATATCTGTCAGAATTTGACAGGCCCGTTTAAAGTCACATTGTAATGAAACCTGCCTGAGAACAATCTACTACAGAATATTCTCAAAAGACATGTCAGTTGTAAATCCTTGTTATTTCTCAAAGGAGACACGTGCCGAACAGTGGAACTTTAATCAGTCGTTCACGATAATAATAACTTCTATGCCACAAAATACAAGTTATTTTAAAGATCGAAACATAACGATCCCACGTCGTTAGATCATAAAGCTAAACATACATTATATCGTCATTAATGAAAACAAAGGCTCGTTTAAAGTAAGGTAGGGGGTCCATTGGCAGCGCGCCGAGATGCATCATCACCTGTCAATGTAATTAAAAAAGCATGTTTCACGGTCGACGGCATGAAAGGACTCGTTAGCCGTTAGCTCCGAGCTCATTATCACGATATTATCGTAACAACCGGCGTTCACGCACTACGTCTCCACTATCATAGTTTTTGACTCGTTTGTGTGTTTTATTTTTTGTGTATTGAGAAGACGGTAGAATGCTTTTTTTTCTAATGTCATGATGCTGTTGGCACTATTGACCTGTAAGCTTTACCAAGCTTTTTGTTGGGAGCCGGAAGGGCTCACTCAGACTTAAAAGTAAGTGGGAGAGGGGTTGGGGGTGTACTGAAACACAACGCTTTTGTACTTGTTTGCTTCTTCTTGTGATTATCTATTTGTACTCGGGGTAGCGCGACGGGAATAACTAAACATGGGTTTAAAGCATAAAAGGGGCACTTACAATCAAAATCTCAAATTCGGATTGATACGTATAAGTTACATTCTCAAAATGACGTGTCCCCGTTTATGAAATAACACATTTATGAAATAACAATACCGGTGAAGCCATCGCCAAATATTTTAAACGAATATCAATTTTTTTTTATAAAAAATCTTTTGTTATCCTTGTCGAGCTCAAGTTAGAGACCCACTCAAAGACAGCAATCGGGTTTACTACTAAAATTGTAAACAATATAGTTCAATAGCCAACAGAATGAAATTTCGTAAAAGTGTTTTTACAAATACCAAAAATGTAAGTATTTACTTGACAGTTTAAAATTATAACCGAATTTCAAAGGGGAAACATATAAATAGCCCAAAAAGCTTATTACTCTGTCGCGTAATATTTAAATGGCAAATTTGAAATTTTTGTCAATTCATTTTAGATTCTACCATCATCTAATGTCAGACAAAAAATGCAATTGGCAGCGCGGCATGTGTTTCTATGTATTACATAATAGTAATAGTTTTAAAATGTATTATTAATTTCATATATTAATACTAAACACACTATTACAACGAGTGCAAACTAAGTTCGCTTAAGAGAATGATTCCGTGCAATAGTATCGCTCGATATCATTATATCAGGGAGTGAATAGTATGTAGGATAGCCTAGTAGTTAAGAATATCGATCGCACGCTCCGGTCGGCGTTCAAATCCAAGTTCGAGAATTTATTTCTCGGTTTACGTTTTACGGTTTACTTGTAATTTTCGAAATCATGAGCATATTAGAAATTAATTATCACTTATTTTAACGGTGTATTCTTTCATCGTGAAGAAACCTGCATGCCTAAGAATTCTCCATGAAAAGGTTTTACATTCATAGCCCCACAGTAGGATTTAACCCGTGTCGTGAGTGGGTAACCAGGTACAGAAATCGAAATTCATCATTCAAGTTTTTGCCTCTCTTCTAATCAAACCCAGGACCCTCCGAACGGCAGACCGCGCGATGACCACGGCGCCATACGCGTCGTCATAAAGTCCTCAAAGGAATAATATGCCAAATTAAGTACGCCAATTCCCACATGGCCAGCGTGGTGGACTGTAGCTTAAATCTCTAAGAGGAGACCTGTGCCCATCAGTGGAAGATGAATGGCCCAAGCCATTACGCTTGATAATATCATTATAAACTATCACGTTTCAATTTAAACTGGCAGGGAAATATTAAAAGTCGACGGCGTCGCGGGATTCAGGTTGTGTAGTATGTAAACCGACATTCGTTTGAACACCAGCGGTTTACCCCTAAGGAATGTGGAGCGAAGTTAAATTGGATCAGAGTGCTCATTACAGAGCTTTTCGATGATTAAGTCGGATGAGGCGAGACCGTCGGCAAATGGTTGGTTTGGATGATATTTTGTTGAAATATTTTTGGTACTTAAGAGCTAAAGCAAGAGATAATTAATTTCTAATACGCACATTATTTAGAAAAGAGAATATATAATATTTCGCTGTTGTCTTTAATGTACAGCTGCTAAAGACTTGCACGATTTTTGAGAATCTCGCAAAGTAGAACATATCTATACAAAGTACGTATATACTCGTACATATAAAACTTGACCGTTGCCATTTCTGAATTGAATATATCTTTGAAAAAATAACTAATGTTTAATTGCTGATTTATATTTTTTGTCATTGTGTTTGTTCCCCAACCATGTAAAAGTTCAATAATATGGGACTTTCATAGTTCAATTGTGTACAGTCTCATGACATCTGTGTTGTGGTATGGGCCGAGGTTATTTGTAGTATATTCTATCACTCTTATGCAACGATAAGGTCGCAGTCCGTTGTCAGTAAGTAGCAAAAAAGTTACCCAAAATCATTCCAGCTAAGCGAAAGTAGCAGACCCCAACGCAATCTTTACGGTTGATAATCACTTCAACAGCAATATTATAGATAGTGAACATTGAATCATCAAGTTATTTCTCTTTTAATTTTCGACATTTTGCAGCAAATATCATCCTTCACCATTCCAGCAACAATCAATATTTAACATAATAGGAAACAATAGTTGTAGTTAACAATTAATGCCGAGCGATCAAACAAACGTGTTTTAAAGTATCTAAAACCCGGTTCATACAGTGTAGGTATATTATTATAAACTACGTAACCTAACGTGGGTCGATAACTTTCACTGACCCGTAGAGTTTGATTTCATAAATTCGGTCGCCTCTACATAAAGATCAGCCCACCGTTTCCAAACTTTGGTTGGAGCAGTATCTTTAGTTGAGTTCACGACATCGACCCAACTACTTTGTCAATCGATAAAAGAGACATTTTAAGAAACCCTTCTAAGGGTATTGAAAATCTTAAGTATTAAAAAGATAGAAAGATAGTGATAGAAACACGTAGACACCTACAAATAGTACGTATAAATTAATAGTGTAAATTTTAGAAATAGAATAGAAAGTGTAAATTTTAATCATATTGTTTTGAATCATTTGTGAGAACACGTTAGCGATAGCCTGCCTCATCAACAGAGTCATCAGGCCTCTGCCCAGCATTGGGATAGTAATGGGCAGATGATGTTTAGAAATAACGAATAGTAGCAAATTCTGATAGTATTACTACTAATTGTTTGTAATGTAATCTTAATTTGCCACCAGCATCGTTCTTCTTATTACTACATTAACATCGGGAGTCCTATAATTACATCTCTGAGAGGAGACCCTTGCCCAACAGCAACCGGTAGATGCTGCGGCGGCACCACCGCTGCACCTTTTTCTGCCGTAAAACAGCAGTGTGAAAGCTGCTGTGTTTTGGATGGAAGGGTGTGGTTAGGCAGAAGACACCGCACAAGAGGCATTCCAACTTAGTCCTCATAAGTAGCAATGCATCCATATACGACCTTAGATAGGACTTTCGTCCAGTTGAGGTTTGATGTGGATGTCCATGGGCTGCAGTGACCACTTAACATCAGGTGGCCTGCATGCTCGTTCGCTATTCCGTTTCAAATAAAAAAAATATATTCTATCTCATTCTCTCGCAGGCTACATCTATAGATGTCTCTTTTCCGTCTCGCTTTTTCGTTTCATCGAGTTTCAAATGACAACGGTGCTAAAAAAGTTTTCACTTCAATAAAAACCCTATTTGCGCCTTTCACGCAAAACAATATCTAATCAACATCACGATCTTCATTTTTACAACGACCGTGAAACATTACCGTCACCTTAAAAAAGGCGTTTCACGAAATAATGACGAATTATTCGTAAATGTACCGAATATTCAAGGAATGCGATAAGAATCGAGTTTGCCGTGTTAACGCTTATTATTAAATATTAACTAAGCGTTTCACTAATTATTTCGCTGTTCGACAACTATATTTTGGGAAATAAAAGTCAACTTGCGTTTTAGGGGACCCCGAAGAGAAATTTTTATGGTTGTTGTTTTTTTTTAATTATAGTAAAAGCTTACTGGATTGAACTAGATTTGGAATAACTGGAAGTTACTGTGGTCACTGCAGCGCATGGATATCTACGTCCCAGCTCTAATAATAATAACGTTTCACACTCATAGCCCCACAGTAGGATTTAACCTGTGTCGTGAGTGCCATGGACACACACACAAACACCCAGACCGGGTACAGAAATCTAAATTCATCATTAAAATTTCTGCCCCGCTGGGAGTCGAACCCAGGATCCTTACAATGCAGGCCGCACGGTGACCACGGCGCCATACGGGTCGTCAAATAGGTTCGAAGTCCTGTTTGAGGCTGTTTGCGGATGTTCTAATACTCCTTAAGACTAAGTTGGAATGTCCAACATATCCAGTGTATTTCGCCTAACCATACCTTTCAAGCAGAGACACAGAATTGCTAACACAGATGCTTTACGGTAAAAATGAATACAGCTGTGGCATTTGTCACCTATTTAGGTGCAGAGCCTTCGTATATCGACTCTAACACTTCGTGATCTTTGATCGAAGAAAATTGTATGAAAATAATCATCCATTAAATAAAAAAATACATTATAATATACTTTATTATGCACACCATTAAAGTGTTAAAACTAAGTACAATAACACATATTAATTACACAAAAGTCGGTCTTATCGCTAAGACAGCGATTTAAAATTTATTATGGCTACGAAATGTTTTTGTTTTATTTTTTTAAGCATGCTAGTTGCTAGCTGATACTTATGGCTTCGTTTGCGTGACTTTAGGATAAAAACGATTATTTTGTTGTTCTCGGGCATCGCTATCTCCAGATAAGATTAGATCTGGTATAAGCTGGTATAATCTGGTATAAGTATAAGAGCATAAAAGTTGAACTGTTATCCCAGCGGAATGTGTTATGACATGCAAATATTCATCCAAATACGCTGAACTAATATCGAAACATCTTCACAACGTGTAACCTGGATAAAAAGTATCCCACGTATAAATCCGGGACATGGTCTGTTTTTGTGCAAGTTTTCGTCGGAATCCGCTGAACTAATATCGAAACATCTTCACAACGTGTAACCTAGATAAAAAGTATCCCACGTATAAATCCGGGACATGGTCTGTTTTTGTGCAAGTTTTCGTCGGAATCCGCTGAACCAATATCGAAACATCTTCACAACATGTAACCTGGATAAAAAGTATCCCACGTGTAAATCCGGGACATGGTCTGTTTATGTGCAAATTTTCGTCGGAATC
Source organism: Doberes anticus (assembly GCA_018250115.1). Classification (NCBI taxonomy): domain Eukaryota; kingdom Metazoa; phylum Arthropoda; class Insecta; order Lepidoptera; family Hesperiidae; genus Doberes; species Doberes anticus. Next base: position 9,542 of record DWKW01003148.1, read on the forward strand.
CGCTGAACCATTAAAGCGTGATCATCGAAAAATTTTAAGAAACTTTGGAATTTATACAATAATATTAGGAGTAGGATTGAAAATTGATGTAGTTCACAATGAACGTACAGATTAGAAAGACAACAGAGTAATAATTTTATATTCAGCACTTTATTCTGAAAAGAAAACGAAACAAATAACAGACTTGTAATAAGTCTCTACGATACAAATATGGCCGGCGTTAAGCGAATAGCATAAACGGCACCATTCATCACTTTTATGTAAATCGTTGTCGTATCGTCGCCGTGTCGTGTAAAAGTCACGCTAAATTACATAAACTGTAAAGGACTTGCTTGAATGGAATAGAGAAACGATAAATTCATAACAAATATATTATAATTATCACTATGAGTGGACAATAAATGTACGAAATTATACTTGATACTGTATTTTTAATTAGGGTTTACCTGTATTATGCCCGGCTCCAAAATTATATAGCTGTAATTTATTTACGTCTCAAGACTTTTGATGGAAAATTTAATGATCTCTGTTTTTATTTTGTGTTTTTTTATTTGACGTTGTCCGTCTGATTGTATGTTTGTTCGCTAATCGCGCAGATTTTGATGGAACTTCCATTTTTTATCTATTATATTATTTTTATGTCATTTAGTTACACTTAAACATAAAATAGCCTAGTGGTTAAGCATCTCGACCCCGCTACGTTGGGTTGAGGTTCAAATCCCGGCACGCACCTCTATTTCTCG
>DWKW01003149.1:0-10283 GCA_018250115.1 Doberes anticus
AGTTTTCAAAATGTTTACTAATTTCTTCTAATAGTTTAGCCTTTACCTAATATGTAAATCCTTGATTCGTACAGCTGGTGCAGCGGAGACGACCTAATTATGACAAAATCTCACTCCACCAGTTCAAGCATCCTCTCCTCGCGCGGCGCCTGCTCGAGCTCTCGGCCAGCCCTCGCCAAGTGGATCGATGAAGAGGACGAGACTCGGTATTCATAGAAACCATATTAAAGTCTAGTCAACTTTAGGTCGTGATAGTTATACAGTCAATTAGGATTAACTTTTGGTTATAAATTTCAAAATAGAATTTGTTATTAATTTTAAGCGTGTTGAGGTCTGCACCCAAACTTGAGACCGACTTGAGATTTGCGTTTGATAAGGTATTAATAAAAATTTAAAACATAAACAATTGTAATTGCTTTTTCGGACTTTACATTTTTTATTGAATTGAATTTTTTGAGTAAGTATACAATCATTACTTTAAAAAAATCTTGAATTAAAATTAACGAAATACATGGCAGAAATCTTCGCTAAGCAAGATTAGGCACCGAAAAAGTGGTTAGATTTTAATGCATTTCCTTGTGTGCACAAAGCAATGAAACATGCATGGTCATTGCACATTTTTTATATGTATGACGTGATAAGATTTGCACCTAATAGTCAAGCGTGGTCCTGCCGCGGCCGTCGCGTCGGTGGCTCGTTATCGGAGGCGCGTTATCGGCAGGATGCGAGAGGCAGTGGCGGCTCGCCGCATCACAACACCGCATCGCGCGACCCGACCCCACAATAAATAGATTGTTCCGTCACACAAAGCGCTCGAGTCACTTACGGCGGCGCTTATCAACTTCATTAGTTCAAATATTCACGAGTAAGGGCCCGTTCCAATAATCTACAATCAGCAGTCGTTAAAAATTATCCGTTTTCGTGGTAATTAAGACCAGCAACAAGACAGTTCGTAGAAATGTAACTATTAGAATGGGGTGTTAGTTCAAGAAATGTAGTTATCAGAAATAGATAAGGATGTACGAACGAAGACATATGGGTCGATTTGAGTTTGAATATGGCATTCGACCGCAATCGCTAACCGCTCAAATCTTTGTACACATATGGGTACAAATTATTTTTTAAGGTTTTGATTCTACAGAGATGTTAGCAACAGTAGATGCTACGCATAATCGTTTGCGACTCCTTCACTAAAGGAAGTCGTATTTGCTGGTGTTTCAACTGTAGCCAAATATAGCCAAGAAATAATACGAGTCCGGAGCCATGAGTTTAACCGCAGAAATATAAATAGTATAATTAGAAGCCGATAACAATATCCAGTGACTAGTAATGTAGGTCGTCCGACATCGATATTTCTAGGTTTCGATAGCAGAGACAAAAATAGATTTGTCTCCTTTTAATGAAAAGCTCGAACACAAAGGAAAGTAGAGGGCGTATACCGAAAACAGAAAGGTAAAAGGCATATATGGTTACCATAATTACAAATAGAATCCAGAGTTTCTTGATGTTATGACGTTACTTTTATTATTAATTAAATAGTAAAAAATAATGTCGCTATCCATTCAGTTCTTCAAAACTATGCCACTGATTTTTACACTTCCGAAAGGTATAAATGTTAAAGATTCTAATTTTAAATTTATAAATCGTAGAAAAAACGATAGTTATAAATCGTAGTTTATAGTGTACGAAAATGTTAAATAAATAAACAAATAAAAAACATGGTTTTGTAACAAAGTCGTTAGAGATGATTTTCGGGCATTTACATGGCTTTCGATTGCTAAACATTATGAGAACCTAAAAATAAATGTAAGTACAGGTCCTAAAAAGGTCTACAAATAACTCTCCATTCGATTTTTTTTTAATTCACCAATATTTAGAATGGACCTTCAGGGAGAACAAAGGCTGTATATTATCCCATTAAAATCAAAGGTTTTTTTGTGGATAACTATTTTGCAACGTAAGTCGACGGAAAAACGATCGGATACGTTTCATACGAGTGCTGCCTTAACGATAAGAGATATTCATTCACAAGTGGATAAGTTATGACTAAAAACATATCTTAAATTACTCTTAATCTATCGGGGATAATTTGAGAAGAAAGTGTTACACTCTTATCAAAATAAATTTGTTAATCGTCAGGGTAATTATGTAGAAATGCAATTTTTCCCTTTATACAAAATTGTATGGCCGAACAGTTTAGTGAAAGTAGTTTAAATGAAATGTCTGACTGAGACTGAACTGCGTCTGACTGGACACTTGCCTATTTGTAGCTCAAAATCGTATTGTCCCGTATCGCAATGTTTTTTTTTCAACAGCGATTAATTAAAGCGATCCAAAGGAGATTTCATGAATCACCCAGACTACTAATATATCGAAAAACGCTTCGTTTATTCATGTGGTAATGACAATAACGTTATCAGGTGATAATTATGTCAAATTGTAACAAGCGTGGTTAACAACTAGTGAGCATGTTAGATCGCAAATCAGGAAAAATATTGACAAATGAATTAGCATACATAACCATTAACTGAGCTTAAATAAATTATTACTGAAATGAAAATGTAAAGGCGTTTATTCGCCTTAATTTATTTACACAGTTGTTATAGGTGGGCACAATGTCTGCACATTCTGATGCGAAAATATTATTTCTTGTGTTATCTTAAACATTATAACATATGACGACATGTGAATACTTTAAAATCTTATCAGTACTTTAACACCAATCACACGTGTACCTGAAAACTCAATTTTAGATAAAAATACTTTGGTGTGATTTTTAAACGTTATCTGTAACGTGAAGATATAACGATTGACGAAAACGCCAAAGAAAATTAATACAGACCGAGAATTAAATATTTCAATGCGAAATAAAACATGCAAAATACTTATTTAGCACAGGGTTACCCATCTCAGGTAGTGTACGGTGTAACCATACACCATCCATCAGCACGTTTTCGTGGAGCGCGCGGTAACATTTTCATGTCAGTATGCAATCGAAAAACGATCATATCGCGCGCGTACTCATAGCAACATCATTTTTATACCTACAGTATATCAATAAACATTATAACTTTCAAACAACATCTTTTCTTTGACTATCGTATGGTGTCGATACTAGCCCGTACATAGTCAAAGTGGTCCTTCGAGCAACTCAGTGACCAGTCACAGTGATTTTTCGAGAGAACTGTAAATCACGGTGGAACTAACAGTGCTAGTGGCTATCGAAACTGGAAGTGCATCCTGTGTCGAGACCGCAGAGAACGTAGCGCGGCCCAGGAGCAGCTCAACTAGCGGTAACAACAACACCAACAACAGCTCAAGTAAGATCTTTCCATTTTTATCTACACAAGCTAACATACAACATGGAGGATCTCTATACATCTCAGGCTGAAATTTCGGAGTCAATAAACAAAGTAGCGATCAACCTTAAAAAAGATGGAGCCGACCGTAAAACGGTTGACTATTTTAAACGTAAATTAGATAGTCTAGATTCTTACTGGATGGAATATCAACACAATCACGATCGGCTTACAACCGAAGGGAGTAGGTCACATCCTTATTTTACTATGGCTGAGTTCGATAAGACGGCGAAGCTGTATAAAGATACAAACATTCTTATTAATCAACAACATCAATTGCTTTTGAAAAAAATGGCAGGTCCGTCTAAGTCGGTCCGTACTCAACCTGACTTTGAGGCTTCCGGTGATGTAAACCAACCGGCTGGCTTAAAGGTTTCAACTGGTTCATCAAGCAAACTTGATGAAATGCTTAGAAAGCAATCGAGCAACTTTAGGGCATTTAAGAGGACTGTAGGTCACATTGAAAGGAAGGTCGACGGATTTACCCAAGAATGGGAACTAAACGACTCACTGCGTACTTTGCAAGCGCGATGGACGAATGTTGACTCACTCCACTGGGACTTAGATCAGGAATTGCTAGGTTCCAATGAAGAATATGAAGACACTTTCTCAGAATGTGAGCAGATGTATGAAGAGTTAAAGCAGTTACTCAACAACAAGTTAGGCTCTGCTTCATATAGAGAGAGGTCCACGCCGAAAATAGACATACCGGTGTTTAGCGGTGACTTTCAACAATGGGTACCATTTAAAAATCTATTTATAGAGGCTATACATAATAACCCGAGCCTCACAAACCTACAAAAAATGCAATATCTTAAAAGTAAGATAAGAGGAGAGGCAGAACACCTTATTCAAAATCTTCTCCTTAGTTCCGATAACTACATGGCGTGTTGGGACATCTTAAATCATAGATATGATCACCCCAGATTAATTTTTACATCGCATGTAAACAATATACTGAGTTTGCCAGTATGTCAGCAACCGTCAGCAAGTTATTTAAAACGGGTCCATGATACACTATTTGAATCCCTCAACGCAATAAAAAATTTAGGAGTGGACACTTTGTCATGGGAACCACTCATTGTACAAATTTCGATCCAGAAAATAGATACTGAGACACAAAATCAATTTTTAGAATCCCTGAAACAGCCGCGAGAATTATTTAAATTGAGTGAGTTCATGGAATTTTTAGAAAAGAAGTTTACATCGAGCGTAGGAACACGAAAAATACACTTTCAAGACCAACCTAAAACAAGAAATTTCCCTTCAACATACAAACAATTTAAATCTAACAATATATACACAAAATCATATTTGGCAAAAACAACTCAACCAATATTTCACAATAAAACAACAAGTTTCAAATGTCCTTATTGTGACGCAAAGCATTGGCTGAATTCTTGCAACTCGTTTGCCTATTTGTCGCCTCATCAAAAACGTAATTTTGTTACGAAAAATAACTTATGTATAAATTGCCTATTTAGCCACGGTGGCAAAGAATGCGTTTCGAACAAGAAATGCCACGAATGCCGAGGTAAACATCATACCCTTTTACACGAAGCATTTAAAACCCCAGGGCATCAATCGGTGGCAGAAGAGCCCTCTACTTCTAGACCAGCGGTCCTGGTAACAGAACAACATCAGAATGTGTTGCAGCAATCTGACAACGCGATTGAAACTCTATTAGCAACTGCAGTCATTAAAGTAAGAGCAAACAATGGCTCCTATTACAACATGCGAGCGCTCATAGATCAGGGATCGCAAACTTCCCTAATCTCGGAGAAAGCCGCACAATTATTAGCTTTACCCAGAGAAAAATGTAAAGGTATGGTGTCAGGTATAGGAACAAAAATAAGCCAGTGTAAGGGCACCATAAACATTACATGCGCATCACTTTACACTGACTACAAATTTACTACGGATGTCTTAATAATGAACACTTTAATAAAAAATCTCCCTAACTTTACATTCGAGCAACCTGCTTGGGACCATTTGGAGGATATCCCACTGGCAGACCCTGAATATTACGTTAGCCGTCCTGTGGACATACTGCTGGGAGCAGACGTATACCCGAACATCATAATGAACGGCATAAGTAGGTCAGACAAATCTCTACCCATCGCACAACAAACACGCTTGGGTTGGATTCTGTGTGGAAACATGAGAACCTTACAATGCAATGTCGTTTTACTACAAGATCAAATTAATGAAATTCATAAATTTTGGGAAATTGAAGATATTTCCGAGGAGCAAACTCTTTCATCAGAAGATACGTATTGCGTAGATTATTATAACTCTACAACCTCAAGACGCGAAGATGGTACGTACGAAGTTAGGTATCCTTTTAAGCAAAACTTAAAGGAAAAAATTGGGGCGTCCAAAAATATGGCGTGTGCACAATTCCGCAACTTAGAACGAAAATTTAACAATAATTTAAACATAGAAAAACAATACAAATCTTTTATTAATGAATACCTAACACTCGGACACATGAAACCATGCGCCGGAAATCAGAAACCGGATTGTTATTTACCTCACCATTGTGTATTGCGAAATGACTCTACAACTACTGCATTACGCGTCGTATTTAATGCCTCAAAAAGAACTTCGTCCGGGCTAAGCTTAAATGATCTTATGTTAAAAGGCCCAAATCTACAACAAGACCTACAATGTTTACTATTAAAATGGAGACAGTTTGAATTTGCATTTACAGCGGACATTGAAAAAATGTTTCGATTTATATGGATTAATGAAGACGATCAGAAATTTCAAAAGATAGTATGGCGTAACGCACCCAACGAGGATTTAAAAGATTATCAATTATGTACAGTTACTTATGGCACTAAGGCAGCACCGTTCTTAGCAATGATGACCCTTAAAAAATTAGCAATTGATGAACGAAATAATTTTAATTCTAATGTAATAAAAACACTCGAGGAGTCGTTTTACATGGATGACGTTTTACATGGTGCGCATTCTTTGGATTCTACGAAATTATTGCAACAAAATTTGGTTGAATTATTAAAACGCGGAGGGTTTAATCTAAGAAAATGGAAATCTAATTTGCCTGAATTGCTACATGATATTACAGATTGCGATGGTAAGGGAGATCATTTCGAATTTAAACAAGAGAACTCAACGAAAACTTTAGGACTTCGTTGGAATACCATAACGGATGTATTCGAATTTCAAATTAAATTTGACACCTCCAGCAAAGTACCCACGAAGAGGTTAATGCTGTCTGAAATTTCTAAGCTATTTGACCCCTTAGGCTGGCTCTCACCTTTATCTACAAAACTAAAAATACTATTTCAGGAAGTCTGGGTGTCAAATATTCAATGGGATGAAAAAATTCCTGATAACATTCTTAAAGAATGGACAGCATTGAGAGATAGCATGATGGTTATAGATAGAATTCAAGTGCCGAGATGGCTATGTACGTGCGAAAGTGATAATTTGGAACTACATGGTTTCTGTGATGCATCTAATCAAGCGTACGCAGGTGTAATATACTGTAGGATAACAAGGAGTGATAGTACAAAAATAACGCTTATAGCGGGAAAAACACGCCTGGTGCCTGCCAAAAGGAAAATATCCTTGCCAAGGTTGGAATTAAGTGGAGCTTTATTGTTGGCTAAGCTGATGAACAAGGTCCAACAATGTCTGAAAGGCTACAACGTGAAACCCGTTTGTTGGACAGACTCAATGGTGGTTCTGGGTTGGCTTCACGGAGATCCAGGACGCTGGAAAACATTTGTTCACAACAGAGTGCTTAAAATTATCGAAATGATACCTGCTAATTGTTGGGGTTATGTTAAATCTACGGAGAACCCAGCTGACTGCGCCAGTAGAGGCCTGACGGCTATACAGTTACAACAACACTCTTTATGGTGGCAGGGACCCCCTTGGTTATTGCATAACTATAAGAAAACAGATTCTCAGCAAATACCGGTTATTAATGAAGAACTCAGAAAGATCAAACAAGTCAATTTAATTTATAAAGAAAATGATTCGGATATTATAAAAATTCTACTAACTAAATATAGCTCGTTAAAAAAGGTTATCCGCGTGCTAGCATGGATAAAGCGTTTTATTAAACAAGTCAAAGAAAAACCTCAAATAAAACAAATATATCTATCACTACAAGAAATAAAAAATGCTCGTAACACAATAATAAGCTACGTACAACGCATCGAGTACTCATCTGAAATTATGAATCTACAGCAAAATTTACCTATATCGTCAAAAAGCAAATTGTTAGAATTAAATCCATTCCTGGACTCGAATAACATTGTAAGGGTTGGTGGGAGACTCAGGAATGCGACTATTGATCCCGACATGAAGCACCCTATAATTTTACCGCATAATGGTTTATTAACTAACATGATTATTGATGACGCACATCAGCTCACATTCCACGGTGGTGCTCGAATTACTTCAGCGAATATCCGTCAAAAATATTGGATTATCGGAGGTAACAGAGCAGTAAAGAAACGACTGCGCACGTGCGTCAAGTGTCGTAGATACAACTCCGGTAACTCAACACCGCTGATGGGAGACTTGCCAAAATCTAGATGCAATACAGCTCCTCCGTTCTATCACACCGGAGTAGATTTTACTGGCCATGTAATGATCAAGGCTAATAAAGGTCGTGGTATCAAGACTACGAAAGGATATGTGGCAGTCTTCATTTGTATGGCCACAAGACTTGTCCATTTAGAATTGGTGTCAGATCTTTCATCATCTGCCTTTATAGCAGCCCTACGGCGAATGGCCGCCAGGAGAGGCACCCCTCGCCACATGTACAGCGACAACGGAACCAATTTTGTTGGCACTAATAAAATACTACAAGAACAGTATGATCATTTACAGCATATTTTAAATGACGATTTAATGGCGGAGATCATTGGTATGGAGATAGAGTGGCATTTTAATGCTCCTTCATGGCCATCCGCGGGAGGTCTATGGGAAGCCGCAGTAAAAAGCCTAAAACGCCATATGCGGATTGTAATAAATGACCAAAAACTCACATACGAAGAATTCATAACAATTTTAACTCAGTTAGAAGCTATTCTGAACTCCAGACCATTGTGCCCCTTGACAGAAGATCCTGAGGACCTGGACTTTCTTACACCCTCCAGCTTTATCAACATTCAACAGGATTTAACATTAATTGAAACAGAAAGAGACATGCGATCACGTTGGTATTTTACACAAAAAATTGTTGAAGACATCTGGAAAAGGTGGCAGACAGAATACCTGAGCCAGTTATCTGTGAGGAGCAAGTGGCGTACTGCACAAGAAAACGTAAAAATAAATGACGTTGTCTTAATAAAAGATGCTAATTTACCCCCTGGGAAGTGGGCTATGGGCCGCGTAGTCGAGGTTCATCCAGGCAGTGATGGACATGTGCGAGTGGTAACTTTAAAAATTAAAAACAGACACATAAAACGACCAGTTACCAAGATTTCTGTGATGCCTGTTAACCCAGAGAGTTCAGTAGAAATAAAATCTAATACAGACCCAAACCAACCCCAGGCGAATTAAAACGAAACCGATTACACGCGTCAGTCGCATGTAATTAGCGATGGCATTCGTTTATTTCATGTGTATATTGACTACGTCCGAAGCTAGCTATAATATCACTTCGTTAAAAGACAACCAAGGTATATACCTACTTTAATAAAATTTCGAACATGCAAATAATCAGAGATGAGTGGAAGATTGTTGCATATTACGATATGGATCCGTATTGGCAAGGAATGTCAGCATGTAAGGACTATATTAAATATGTAGAAAAGTTATGTAATAAATTAGAGAGCAATACCCATTGTAATATTATATCCCTTCAGCTGCAACGTGAATACAAGGAAATGGAGTACTATAACCGAGTACTACTGAATCAGCACACCGGCGCACGCCAGACTAGGCGCCGCCGCGGCGTCATCTATGGCATCGGATGTCTAGCTAATACTTTATTCGGCGTACTGGACAACTGCGTACTGATTCAAGACAAGGAAGATCACCTTCGCTCGCTCTTGAAAAACCAAACCTCAATATTCGAAGCAGAATACAATCTCTTAAGAAGAGATGAACAATCAATAAATAAACAACACAAATACCTTAATCGACTTCATACGAAAATAGATAATCTATCAGATGCTCTTAAGCGCGAATCAGAAAGGAACGCTCTCATCAATGATTTAAGCCTTGGATCTATTTCAGCATCCAATATTTTGAGGACTTTAAAAAACATGCAATCATCTTTATTAGACATCTTAACGGACATTATCACGGCCGATTTAACTATCATATGTTATCTCCAGAGCAACTTAGAGAACAGCTTAGTATCGTCTCAAGCCATTTAGATAAGGATGTATCCCTACCGATTTATAACGCACAAGATGATCTTAAAGAAAACGATTTCACCCTAAATAAAATATATCACGATATTCATCACTACACAGCTATTTATGGAGGACTTGGAGTACTAATAGCTGTGTGCATTATTTACATCTGCCATCGCCGCCGTGTCAGTCGCCGCGGGACTTACCCGGTGGAGGAAGCGAGAGACGCAGAAGCGGGCTTTCAGCTCGCCACGGTATCAACAGCGAGTCGCGAGTTGGCCGGCGGGAGCTTGTCAGAGTTGTGTAATTAGTGCAGTGATCGTGATAGTGGTGGTAGTGTTAGTGGTGCGGTAACACCAAAAATACCTATAGACAGAAGTGTGTCACTCGTTCAACGTCGCGTAAATTTTAAGTAGAGACTTTAAGTATTTCAAACTAAATGTATCTCATCTCATCTCATCTCGGTCGGGAGCATGTACGGTGTAACCATACACCATCCATCAGCACGTTTTCGTGGAGCGCGCGGTAACATTTTCATGTCAGTATGCAATCGAAAAACGATCATATCGCGCGCGTA
>DWKW01003150.1:0-10283 GCA_018250115.1 Doberes anticus
ACTATGGCCTATACTCTCTCATCTCTGAGAGAAGACCCGTGCCCAGCAGTGGGACAATAATGGGTTGATGATGAGGACTTCCGTTCTATTTGAGGTTGGATGTGGATGTCTATGGACTGCAGTGACCACTTAACATCATGTGGCCTGCATGCTCGTTTGCTATTCTATCCGTATAAAAAAAAATACATTCATCGTTAGCAAGGAATGTAATTACCACATAATAATACTTTTTGTCGATCCCTTCCATCCCGACACAACATTCTTGGTATTCCAGCTGTCGACAGTTAATCTATTTTTTCTGAATGGAGTGTTACCCGACCAATCTACTTCAGTCGGTAAGCATACAAGCCGGTTAGGAACAATTTTTTAATACAAACGGAATGGCAAACGAGCATGCAGGTCACCTGACGTTAAGTCAAACTGACAAACTGTGCAGCAGTTTGGCAGATATTAAACATAAAATTTGTTATTGTTATTTTTGGCAAATAAATGAAAAAAAAAATAAAGTGGTCACTGCAGCCCATGGACGTCCACATCAAACCTCAACTAGGACGGAAATCTTATCTGAGGTTGTATGTGGAGGCGTTGCTACTCCTGAGTACTAAGTTGGAATGCCTCCTGTCCAGTGTTATCTGCTTAACTACACCCTTCAAACCGAAACACAGCAGTGTGAGCTGTGTCTAAATATATAAATAGGTACATTTCAATTCAATGCAATTATAACCGAAGTCGTCTTCTCTTCAAGAGTTGTTACATCAACCTATATAGCACTTGTAGCATGTAACCTACATACGGTAGAAAGTAGCCTGCGCTATCTCTCTATATCGAGCCTCAATGCGAAGGGCTTGGATCTGCTCTATATATGTCAGCGATAAATAATTGCTCGACCGGTAGGAGCCAGTGCCACCATCGTTGAAACCGTTGTTTAATTCTGCGGTACTTTATGGTGATTTTGTATTATTAGATGGTGGTAGCCTAGTGGTTAAGCATCTCGACCCCGCTCCGGTGGGTCAAGGTTCAAATCCCGGCACGCACCTCTATTTCTCGAAATATTATGTATTCAAAATTTTCGAAATTATGTGCGTATTATGAATTAATTATCTCTCGCTTTAACGGTGAAGGAAAATTGAGAGTTCTCCGTAAAGTTCTCAAAGGCTTGTGAAGTCCGCCAATCCGCATTTGGCCAGCGTGGTGGACTATGGCCTAAGCTCTGATCTCTGATAGAAGATCCGTGCCGAGCAGTGGGACAATAATGGGTTGATGATGAGATGGTGGTAGAGTCTTACGTTGAAGGCTCGTTTGCGGTGGCACCACCGCTGCACCTAGTTCTGCCGTAAACAGCAGTGTAAGAACAACTGTGTTTCGGTTCGAAGGCAGGCGGTTAAGTAGAAGACACCGGACAAGAAGCATTCCAACATAGTCCTCGGGAGTAGCAACGCATCCACATATAATCTCATATAGGAATTACGTTCTAGTTGAGGTTTGATGTGGATGTCCACGGGCTGCAGTGACGTAACATAAGGTGGCCTGCATCCTTGTTTTCTATTCCGTTCAAATATTTATTGAATTTTAATTATTGTAGGTACCTAATTGGAAATAGCAATAAAAGTGTAACGTAATGCTAAACTTACTTGGACTAAAACGGTCTTTACTTTTTGAAACTACAATGCATATTAGATTCTAAGTAAGCTTTATTTACAGCAGTAAATATATGCTTATTATACCGAAGGTATTTTCTGTATAGTTTAATCATGCAAACAAAATAAAGTCGAATCTTGCATGAGCTAAATGACGTCGAAACGCCATTTGGCTTTAAAAGCAACGGCAAGTTAAAATGTAATAATTTCTCTGCCGTAATACATGAATACAAGACATTGGACAGGCGAGGCTGCAGTGACCACTTAACATCAGGTGGCCTGCATGCTCGTTTGCTATTCCGTTTGAATAATAATAATACATAGCTATTAGTTCTATCCTGCAAAATTATCCCATTTTTATAATGTTAAAAGTTTTATTTATCATAAAAAAATATTTGAAATTGTATGGATGTTGTAGGGATTAAATTATAAATGTCTTTTTTCTCCTTATCATTTAATACCATTAAATTATTATCAGGTACAAATATAATTTTTCAATATTTAAATAAAATAACATTATGTGTAACAATTACTTTAAGATATTGTACCTACACCGTTTCTTCATTACTTTTTGGCAAAACAAACCGTTAGATGTTTTTTCGATACGTTCAAAATAAAGATATTTTCAACTTTAACTGTAAAATTCATGTACGTGACAAACAAATGCAATGAAACAATAGCGTTACATTATAAGCTGTTAAATACAAAATGTGAATTAACAGTCAAATTGAGATAGATGCTATAAGTTTTTTTTTTATTTTACCTATTTTCAAACAGTAAATTTCAATTTCTTTCGGTAATAACAAAAAATATGGGGGAATCTGAAAAATATGGACGAATGAATATATAATACAGTTATACATACGAAATGTCAGTTTTGCTTTAACTTTTTATAATTTGTGTTTGTTTTATATCTTGATTCCTAACGGTTGATTAAGCTTTTCGGTTGGCATGTGGTGGCACCGGCCTTGCGTTACGCCTCGGCTCCTCGGCCTCCTTAACTGCGCTGGATACTAGGTTCGCTTTCTTGAATTCTGGACTGGCTGGAACTTCTAGATAAGTGGAAATTTTTACCAAAAAGCTTATAAATATGAAATCGTTTACTAAACAGTGAAGGCAGTAAGTTCGCAAACGATTTGATTGAAGAAGTTCAATTAAAATCACGTTAATTGTAATGGGCCAAATTAGGAGTACCCGTAATCGAAGAGCATGCATGAAAAGATTGATGACAGTTGAAGAAGCGAAAGAAGTATGTATGAACCGTAGCATTTGGCGGTCTTTGGTCTCAGCCTTACCTGTCTCCCTGTCTCCCATGGGGAGACAGCCTTGAGTAGGCGTGTTATGTATGTATGTAAAAAGCCAATTATTTCTAATACGCAACCAATTTTTCATACCTAAATCATTTCGACAAATTTGAATGACATGCCAGGACTTGTACTCCGATCGACTGGAGCGGAAGGTCAAGATTCTTAACCACTAGACTATCACTCACAATATTGTGTCTTAAATTAGTTAATTTTCTTACCATTGCCTGGTCTGGGTTCGTTTCCTGGATTGGCCTGTTGTCCTTGCAGGTTCACCAGTTGTGTCAGGCGTACTGACTCTCCGGAGCCTTGCGCGCCTCGGCCAGAGATGGGCCTAGAGACAAACATCCATATGTAGTCGTATCTGGTAGAATTCACGTTCATGTGCCTCTGCTAAATATCTCTATTGAAAATGAGAAAGATTTAGGCCATACGATTGGAAGACTTCAAATACCCTTAGAACATTACGGGGAACACTCGTATGCAGCTTTCATCGCGACGTTTTCCTTCGATGAAGAGATAATTAGTTTTTAATACACACATTACTTCGACGTTAATAGACTGCTTACTGGTACACCTGCAGTAAACAGTGTCCACCTGGTCAATTTTGGAATTAAAGCTTACAATAACTTAAACGATTCCAGCGGAGCAGATATTGAAATGATGAATTCTTATGTCTTTTTTAGGTTTGGATATTTATGTTCATGTCGCATACAAATGTATACATGACACATGGAATCCTAATGTGCGAAACGTTGCTCCATTTTTATTTGTAACATATTTTATATTAGAACTTACTGGTAAGCAATAGGTTCCTGGTACAACAGGTCATAGGGCCTGTTAACAGTGAGTGGTGCTCCTCCGAACACGTAGTTAGGGTTTCCTTGCGGAACCCCGATACCTGGGCGAGGGTATCCCAGGAATGGGGAGTACACCGCTTGCCCTGCAGGGGTTTGGTAGCCTGTTGGAGATAAATGTGTGATTTATGGTAAATTTGCAAAATCAAAGTTGCAAAAATAATTTTATTTTTTGTTGTTATCGGCTGTTCACATCTTGCCCAGCGTAAGATACAAACATTTCGTACAAACCATTAATAGGTTAACTAGATATCAAAGCGGGATTTAAGTGTAAATGTATAATTTTTTAAAAAGGCGCTCAGTACCTTTTGGCACATATATAGATCGCCTGTAACCCTTCTCAACCTAAAACTTTAATTGACGGTAAGAAAGAATATAACGCTGGGGATATTTTAGAAGATTAGAAAGAAAGTAAGGAAGGGGACAGGGAAAAAGATTAAGAGAACAATTAAAATTAAAATAAAGGTGAAACAGAAGGTGAAGATAAAGATAAAGACGAAGGTTTTTTTTTTGCATGTAATTGTAAGTAGTCACTGCAGCTTATGGGCCACGGGCAGCCACATTACTAGACTACTACTAGCCACATAACTAGAACCGAAGTCAAATCTGAGGTTGTATGTGGATGCGTTGCTACTTCTGAGGACTAAGTTGTAATACCTCCTTTCCAGTATCCTCTATCTAACTACACCCTTCAAACCGAAACACAGCAATTCTCACGCGACTGCTCTACGGCAGAAATAGGTCCAGCGGTGTCACAGCAGTCGAGCTTCTGACATAAGATTCTACCACTATCGAGAATTGTAGATAAAGTTAAAGAAGATGATGACAATAAATATGAAGATAATTAAACTGAATGTTTAGATAAAACTGAAGCCGATGACTTTCGTTCTGCGACCCCTCACTTTTTTACTTCACAGAGACAGGAGATTAATAAATTACATACTTTGTCATTATTCAACGATTACCATTAAGACTAGACTACCACATTGCTTTGTCATTGTCATTACTCGTAAATTACTTCACGACATTCTCTCAGGTATAATGGCAAAAGCGGTAATAATTCTTACCGTTAACTTAACCATTTCCATAGTACTTTACCTACTTTCTACTTGTAAGCTTATTAGTACAAAACTTACTAATAAAATTTTTATGTTGGTACTTTTAAGTAATGGATAACTATATATACGAAGTAGCAAACGTCCATGCCAGTCACTTGACGTTGGTTGGTTAATGCAGCCCATGGTCATCAGCATCCAAGTTGAAACAGAAGCGAAGTCTTATCTGAGGTTGTATGTGGATGCGTTGTTACTTCTGAGGACTAAGCTGGAATGTTTCCTGTCAGGGTTGTAGTCGGGCATTACTACACTCTTCAAATCAAAACACAATAGTGCTTATATTTCTATTATAGGGTAGAAAAAGGTGCAGCAGGGATGGTTCCACTTCAGAGGACCATTCGACTCTTCCGGCAGACCAACTTAGTTCTCAGGAGTAGATTCACGTTCGTCTTCAGATAGGACTTCAGTCCTAAGTGAGATTGTATGTGGATATCCATGAGCTGCAGTGACCACTTAACGTTTGGTAGCCTGCATGCTCATTTCTTATAAGGCTCTCAATTTTTATTATTACAGGAGGGTAGGAGTAATCTAATTGACCTTGCGATATCTTTGGGGGAGAGATAGGCATTTGTGGGAATACTAAAGAAAAGTCACTGCTTCCATGTAGTTGGTCGCTTACCGTTAGGTGTGTAAACGTTTCCTTCCGGTGCAGCTGCCACTATGTACACGGGTTGATAGCCTCCAATTGTGCCCGGCCTGCAAAAATCATCTTAACGTTCTTAAAGCTTGACCCATACAAGTCATCATTCCCGTCTGGTCTGGTTTTGTCAGACGGCTAAATATCTCATCATCAACCGATGTCCTAATGCTGGGCACGAGTCTCCTCTGACATTAGAAGGATTGAGGTCACTGTCCACCACGGTGGTCAAGCGTGGAGAACTACACGTTCACCTTTAAGAACATTTTGGAGAATTGTCAGGAGCGTAGGTTTCCACATGTTTCGAATATCGATACATGTTCCACAGCGGCTAGACCAATAATTTTCAAATGTTCACCAAAAATGCAATTGTGGACAATAAAAAAAGGAATTTTCCTTTGTAATAACTGTTTACCATACATAATTTGTCGATAAACCATATTTCGATAAATCGCACCAAAAAAAAAATTGAATTATTAATTACGGAATCTGCCTTACCAAAAGGCGCTACCGTCAGAATTATTGCAAATAGAAAGCAATAAATCATAAAGAGTATTTAATATTTATCAACAAATTTTTATCGAAACCCTTCATAGACGTTAATATGCGGGATTATATTCACCTGTATCCGGGTACTGGCATGTGGACTATGAATACTCTCTGGCCAGGAAGTATCCCTGGCATGTTGGGTGCTACAGGAGTCTGAAAATTTTGTTAAATGACATAAATTCAAGCAGATTCAAGCATTTGATGTTGGTAGAGTCTTATGTCGAAGGCTCCCCTGCGGCGGCACCACCGCTGCACCTATTTCTGCAGTAAAGCAGCTGAGAACTGCTATGTTTCGGTTTGAAGAGTGTGGTTAGGCAGAAGACACTGGACAGGAGGTATTCCAACTTAGTCCCGAGTTAACGCATCAACATACAACCTCAGATGTGGATGTCCATGGGCTGCAGAGACCACTTAACATCACTTAACAGACAACATAGTCCTTAATTAAACATAATCATTTACTGCGCGCAATAAATTCTGGTTCTGTGATATTGCTGTGAGTTCTTAGCAGGCGTCGATATACAATGGAATTTTAAAATTCGATTACTATTTTTTAAGTAGCGCTTAAAGTCTGGTTATTTTACAAATAGAAGTAAAATATCATCCTGATCACCGATCAATTCCAGTTCCACTACTGAGGACCTATCTACTACGTACGGGCTGCAGGTGCATTTAAGAACATGATGGAGAACTCTTAAGCATACGGGTTTCCTCACAATGTTTTCCTGCACCGCTACGTAAGTGCTTTATTTGACACAATAAGCTTTCGTCATACCTGGAGTTGCGACCACCCCGGCTATCAGATTCCTCACTCTGATCGCTTGCGACTCCATAGTCGCTTATCCACTGTAACTGCTACTCAGAGGGCAATGCGGAAAAATGCCTTCTCGTTAGGTTAGGTTAGTCGCCGCTCAATGGTCAGTCGATAATTCAATAATCTGTTAAGCTGTGCCCAGGTGCCATGAGGAAGGACCTGACCTGAATCTCATTAGGGGATGCTTATGAACAGCTGTGGATGCAGAAATAGGTGAAGTAGTGTAGCCCGCAGGCGAGCCTTCGACATAAGACTCTACCATGAAACTGCCAGTAACAACAAAACGTATCTGGTATCCAACCTGTTGCGGTGGCTGTTGAGGAGTTTGGGCACCGGGAATGAGCTCTACTTCGCTGTCAGGCTCCAGGGTTTCCAGCCGGGACGACCCACTGGACTCGCTGTTCGCGTTTTCTAAAAGTAATAAATCAACATTAAAATTTATGAATCCATAAAAATACTTTATTTGTTGTATTTACCAGAATGTTACTCAGATTTATCTAAAACTAGTATTAACATATTAGCATTTTTTAGTATGAATATACACTTCTGCTTAATTCACAAGTATGTCCCACTCCGGTATTTAGTTATCTATTAGCAGACCGGACTGCTCCATTAAAAAACACGGTAATACAGCTATAGGCATGAGATAAATCTGACAACTTATAAGAAAACCAATTTATTCTTATGAAGTGTCTTTAAACAATTAAAAAATCCTTTATAAAAAAAAAACGTTTCATTTCTTAGTTCAAATTTACCGGTTTATCTAAAATTATTAGAGAGTGGTCAATGTTTCCTTGCTGCTCTCGGTTCAAACGTTTCATTTCTTAGTTCAAACTTACCTGTTTGTCTAAAATTATTAGAGAGAGGTCAGTGCAGAGTCAGTCTTTGCTTCGGCTGCCCTTGGTTCAAACGTTTCATTTCTTAGTTCAAACTTACCTATTTGTCTAAAATTATAAGAGAGAGGTCAGTGCAGAGTCAGTCTTTGCTTCGGCTGCCCTTGGTTCAAACGTTTTATTTCTTAATTCAAACTTACCTCTGTGTCGAAAATTATTAGAGAGAGGTCAGTGTTTACCTTGCTTCTGCTGCCCTTGGTACAAACGTTTCATTTCTTAGTTCTAACTTACCTGTTTGTCCAAAATTATTAGAGAGAGGTCAGTGTTTACTTTGCTTCGGCTGACCTTGGTTCAAATGTTTCATTTCTTAGTTCAAACTTACCTCTTTGTCGAAAATTATTAGAGAGAGGTCAGTGTTTACCTTGCTTCTGCTACCCTTGGTACAAACGTTTCATTTCTTAGTTCTAACTTACCTGTTTGTCTAAAATTATTAGAGAGGGATTAGTATTTACGTTGATTCTGCGGGCCTTGGTTCAAACGTTTCGTTTCTTAGTTCAAACTTACTGTTTGTTTAAAATTATTAGAGAGAGGTCGGTATTTACCTTGCTTCTGCTGTCCTTGGTTGTAGTAGTTTGAAACATCTGGATTATCTAGGTAATAGTCCAGTCTGGAATCATAAATTTAGAGTTAAAGTTACCTCTATCTTTTTACTTTAATTTCAATTCGAAAACTTTCAAAAAAGTTTACAAGTCTTTTATATAGTTTACACACTTTACCACTCTTTTATAATCAAATTCAGCCAATTACTGTCACCCATTTTAGATAGGTTTTCGAGTACAGTTTACCAACGATGTTGCCTATACTGATAAAGCAAGTGATGAAAGTAAGACCTGGAATTCGAATTGCGGTCCAGGCCAAAATTTAGGCAATTAGGAAAAAAAATATTAATTATTTCGATAGCAATGACTATCGATTAGTCATTAAAACAGAACATAAATATTTTTTATTTCTGGTACGTACGGGTTGATCTGCTGTATTTGATTCTGAGTGTAGAGACGTGGCTGGACGGGTGGCGCGGCGCTCACAGCCACACACATCACGGCAATTACAGCCTGCAACGAAATAATATTTATTAGTTTATATATTTGAAGCTCTACGAGAGAGAGTTGATAGCGGTAGTCACACATCGAAAGCTCGCTTGTAGCAGCACCACCATTGCACCTAATTCTACCTTAAGCAATGTGGGAACTGCTGTGTTGCGGTTTGTATAGTCTGGTTATATTGGAAGGATGTATTCCAATAGGACCTGAGATAGGATTTCTTCCTATTTGAGATTCGAATGGACTGTAGCGACCACCTAACATCAGGTGGTCTCGTATGTTGTTCCATTAATATATATAAAAGACTAGGTTTTTTTAAACATTCCTTTGCCGAGTGAAGCGCTGTCACCTAGGTACGTTATCGAACGCACCATAACACTATCAATAATTTCTACAACATGTCTTATGCAATCCAACCACATTATTATTCAGGATTCGTTCTCTATAACGCCATCCTTCGCTCAGGTTTCCCTAAGGTCGACTGACCGGAAAATTGTGTAATACGCAAACTGTACCCTGAGGTACGCGGATGAAGATCTATATGAGATCTGTCGAGGCATAGTATTCAACATGCCATAAAAAAGGTTCTAGGTTCGACAGTAGAGCAGATTTAATGAGGTATTTGATGGTGGTAGAGTCTTACGTCGAAGGCTCGCTTGCGCCGGTATCACCGATGCAACTATTTCTATCATGAAGCAGAGATAGAGCCACTGCTGAGTTTCGGTGCTGTGTTTGAAGGGTGCAGTTGGGCAGAAGGCACTGGACAGGACGTATTGCAACTTAGTTTTCAGGAGTAGCAACGCATCCACATATAACCTCAGATAAGACTTCGGTCCTAGTTGAGGTTCGATGTTCCTATCCACGGGATGCAGTGACCGCTTTGAATCAGGTGGCCTGCATGCTCGTTTGCTATTCTGATAATACATAAAATAATTGTATTACAGTACTGTTATAAATCATTAATGAACCCACATACAATAATCGGATACAATGTAGAGACTCCGCTCATTGTCTATCAATAAACATTGTACGCGATGATTTCGTAAGGCTCTTTATTTGGTCTGTGACTATCAGTTGCCGTGAGCATCGTAATTAATATGTAATAGGTGAATATACAACTATTTTCTCATTCACAGATTAAAAGTAAATGTTGTAGAGTCACTGTAGAGTTCTACATCGACATGCGACATCTGAAGTGCGTTGTTACTTTTACGGACTAAATTAGTATGCCTCCTGTCCAGTTTCTTCTGCCTGATGACACCCTTCAAACCGAAATACAGCAGTTCTCACTATGCTGTTTTACGGCAAAAAATAGGTGTAAGACTTGCATTGTTTAACTGCATTTTTTTTTATCTTAAAAGAGAAGCAAACGAGCATGCAGGCCACCTGATGTTAAGTGGTCACTGCAGTCCATGGACATCCACATAAAACCTCAAC
>DWKW01003151.1:0-10283 GCA_018250115.1 Doberes anticus
GCCTCCATGTAAAATAAATTCATATAAGTTTAGTTACAACGCGGACGAAGTCGCTGGCGTCATCTAGTTAAAGATAAGGCGACAGAATATTTTGAACTCACTGATATAACACAACCAATACAGAAATATAATATGTAGTTCAAACAACTTCCTGTTGGCCAAGAATTTTTGAAATTTGACGCGATATAAGGCCACGTAAATAAATTAAAAAAATAATAATTAGCCCAACGGCGGCGCCAGCCGGAAAGACATTTCAAAAGTTGTTTTGTTGTAAATTTACTTGATTTTTATATCAACGGCAAACTGCAGCCAATGGAGACATCCACATCGACCGTCAAATTGGGCCGAAGTTCTAAGAGATTGTTTGTATTCTGCCTAATCACTCCCTTAAAACCGAAACACAGTGCTCAAACGGCCGCTTTATGATAGTAATCGATTCAGCGGTGGTATCGCAATCGAGCTTTCGACACCTCTACCACCTATTTATACTTATATATATATATATATCTATAATTTAATCTAATATTATAAAGAGGTTAATTTTATAAGTTTGTCTATAGAATATAATCACTAATAATTAGAATTGACCTTAAGGGTGAATATAGGCTATGTAAAATATGTATGAACATTTTCTATCGGAAAGTTGTAAAGCTTAATAAGACCTGTAAAAAGGTCTGCGACATTTTTCTGTCAAGGTTCGTTCGTAAATACTTTAATAAAATAATAATAAAACTTTAATCTATCGGGAATCATTTCAATAGGAAATGTATAAATGTAAAAATACATTTGCTCATCGTGATGGTTATGTAGACAAAAAATGGCTTTAACATTTTATACTTTATATTTTAGATCGTGCTGTTGCAAAAACAAAATAAAAGTAGCGTTTAACTGAACACATTTCTGTTACCGAAAATAACGACAAATTTTTGGTCTATATCGCAATAATATTTTTTAGACAACGATGAATTAAAGTGGTCCAAGGGAAATTTCATGATATTATCTTAACGCGGGTAAAACCGCAGGGCGCAGATAGTATAAAATAAAATAGGTCTAAAGAATGTTTACGTAAACTCAAATATTGAATTATCAAGTTTCCATCATAGGAGAGTGTCAAGGTCAAGTCCTATCCTATCTTTAGTGTTTTGAAGCTTTCAATTGTTTTAATGTCTACCTACTCAACATCGTCTATACAAGTACCTGCCACTTCTCTTCAAGAATTGATTTATTAATGTACTTAAAATAAAATTTTAATACAGTGTAAACATAAATATTATAGTGTAGGACGTTTCTGAACAATACGTATCTATTTGTATTTGTAGGACAAACGCACTTTTTCGTGGTATCACGAACTGAATCAAAAAATCTTTATTATCGAAAAAGTATATAAATATGTTATAATAGTTTTCAAACTTCCCCTCAGCCCTTAAGATTTAACATCTGTCGATAGCAAATCGCATTTCTCAGCCATAAATCGTTACCTAATTACTTACTAGCCACTCTAAGCTATGAAAACTGTTCTAAAAAAAAACTTCTAATAGTTCCTGGTTAGGTAATAAAATGTAGTTCAGTAAACTCGGAAGTTGATAGGTCATTGTACCATTGTGTATCAAACCAGTTAAATTTTAGTTAACATTATAGTCAAAGCAAGACCGTTGTTAACCACGGTCAAGCTGACGTTACGCGTTTGCTGTCGGTTTTCTGGAAGTATTTTCAACGAACTTCCTACTAGTTGAGTTGTCTAGGTCTCAATCGTGACCGGATATCCGCTCTGTCGCGTTATGATAACGATATTACTGGCATAATGTTTTTGGATTATCAGTAGGTATATTACTCTTAGCTTATATACCCATACTTACAATATAAAACACAAACTTTTGGAGATTTAACTGATATCGACTATTTATACTAGCTGAACAAATAAATAATAATTTTAAAAAAAAAC
The DNA here is from genome assembly GCA_018250115.1 of Doberes anticus. NCBI lineage: Eukaryota > Metazoa > Arthropoda > Insecta > Lepidoptera > Hesperiidae > Doberes > Doberes anticus. Next base: position 1,943 of record DWKW01003151.1, read on the forward strand.
TTAAAAACACGCATTAATAGAAAACCAAACTGAAACTAATTTTAAAAGTAATAATTTTTTGAATAAATTTAAATTAAGAATAGTGTAAATAACAAAAAGAAATTGTAAAAAAAACGCGTTGTAATAGTAGCGCTTGTAGAATTACACCTGTACCGACCCTTATGGCGCCGTGGTCATTATGTGATCTGCCGTTCGGAGTGTCCTGGGTTTGATTCCAGCGAGGCAGAAATTTTAATGATGAATTTATATTACTGTACCCGGTCTGGATGTTTGTGTGCTCTGCGTGTGTCCATGGTACCAACGACACAGGGAATCCTAGTGTGGGGCTATAAGTGTGGAACCTTTTTTTGTTTATTTATCTTGTCCTGTAGTTTGCGTCGTCATATTATATAGGACTTCAATTAAAATGATTGTGTTTATTTTTCATTCATATATGGCGACAGGGTCGCAGGGTAGATATACATATTATATAGAAATATAGATTTTTCAGTAACATTACTGAAAAAAGTTGATTGTACGAAACGAGCTAAAACATCATATTAAACGAGCATGCAGGCCACCTGAAGTTAAGTGGTCACTGCAGCTCATGGACTAACTAAAGTCCTATGTGAGGTTATACGTGGCGCGTTGCTATTCCTCAGGACTAAGTTGGAATGGCTCCTGCGCAGTGTCTTCTGCCTAACCTAACCACACCCTTAAAATCTAAAAAAGCAGCGTTGACGCTACTGCTTTACGAGAGAAATAGGTACAGCGGTGGTGCCGCCGGTAATTTTAATTTCAAAATCCGAAAACCCGTACTATGACGCACTTATGTCCTTAACTATTTATAAAAATCCCGCGTTTTTTTAAACATAGTATTATTACCAGAAGTAGGAATAGGACCAGTTTACAAGAACGAGTTTAAATCGTTTCCGTCAGAGTAGATATCAATTTTTATTTATCAGCTCACTTAAGTAAATAGCAGCTAGGGCTGCCAACGTATAAATTGCCGACACCGACAAAACCTTAAAGATATTGGGGAAATTGTCATAATTAGATTTTTTTTTAATAATTGTTTTTTAAATATAGAAACGTCGGTTTATTTTTTTAAATCGTGTAACGATTTTTATCCTGAACAAGCGCAATCCGGAGTATATTCACATATGAGAGGCAAGCAAGAATTAGGCGTCACTGTTCTTGGATGCGTTTTAGGGGTAAACGATAAGTTTTTTTTTTTTAATTTGCTTTAATTTAATTTTTCTTATAAACCATATTTTTTTTGGGTTTTTAAGGTTTTACTCGAACAGGGGTTCTTTAAAGCCTTAAATGGTGAATTTGAGCAAAAAATTATCGCTTACCTTCTTATCCAGTTTAAATTAGACTTTTATTCAAACTTTTTAAAAACCTCTACAGAATGGCTCACGGGCACCCTTAAAAAATCCTAGGAAACCTGAACGGATGGCAGCCCTGGACAGAATCTTAATCTTGTTGCCTTCTCCTCCAATTGCAAACGTTTTGCGTTAGACAATGCACGTACCTTTGTACTTCCGTCGCCCAATTTAGGTAGGTAGGTAGGTAAATTACAGTGTAAATAATACAGGATACCTACTGGGTACGTAACCACCTACTTACCTAACTGCGTGTACCTTTCTCAGTGTCTTTTATTTTTATTCTCTGAATTCAAATATACATACTTATAATACGGCTGTTCCAGCTATAAAAAAAGGAACGGACAGTTTAAAAAAAAACTGTTGTACACACAAAACAATAGAAAAAAAAGGGAAGAAATGGGACGGCACAGGTACTAGTTATTTATGAAACTTCTTTCAGCAGACCTGCAACTGGGTCGCTGAATGTTAGATAAGTACTTTTTTGCACAAAATAATCACTTCTTTATCGCTGATCTAGTATAGTCGAATAGTAACTTAGGTGCTTACCTATTAACCTAAAAAAAAATGGATTCCAAGCACAATACTGACTTTCGTCTTTTATAAGTATCAATAGTTAAATTATAATTAAAAATTAAGCTTGGGCTTCGAACATGACATGTCTTCAACCTGTCTTCATACTAATTATATCTTCCGTTTTAAGTGTGTATAAGTATATATTAATAGGTATTTAGGATGAATATGTATCTATTTATTTTTGAATTAAATTATAAAATGGCTTGAGTAGTCAGTATCTTGAGCCGTATATCTAAAATATCAATCTCTCACTCTCAACAGTCAAAAGATCTCAAGAATTTTGATTTCGAACAAAGGCACAAAAAATATTATTTTTTGAAATCTGCCATTTCGGATGGCGCTATATTTAAGGCAGATTTATTTAAAATGACACTAATATCTATAAGCAGGTAAGTAGGTCGGCAGCAAGTGTTTCACAGTAAAAAAATGTTAGTAAGTTCGTACTTTTTAAGAGTTAGTACTGCAGCAGTTGTATGTATTTAGATTAAGTAGGTACTTAAGGTTTGTAAATTGTCCTAATTTTTTTTTTCTTAATTCTGCTAAGTTCTTGCTTAACTGTCTATTTTTTAACATAACGCTGACCACAGCTAATTGAGTATAAAAAACGAGCAATTCAAAAATGGATTACAATTTTTTTACTCGAAAGACAGACGGACATAATAACGAAACAAATTAACTAAAAACTAAATACCTACAAAATTAACTAGATATAATACTTATGTAATAATTGTAAAAATGCGTTACATTATATAACCACTTCATGTTTAATCACGTGATAATTGCTGGCCAAGGTAAACTTAAAGCAAACAACTCATCATGCAGCACTGATAACTTATGCAGCTCCCAAATATCGAGCTATTCGGCTGATAAGGTGTGAGAACTACCTGTGTGATATGGAGTTTCGCCGCTTTCGCCTACCTACGCTACTTACCAGTTACCACTACGCGAGTGACGTGAAATGGCCGCAAGTGGTCGCCTTCAGCATTTATTTCGAGTTTGACTTCGCGGCAAAACGCTCGCGCGGGCCGCTTCTGTATACTTTAGTTTCGGTCTAACACGCGCTCGGCGTGGTCGTGAGCGATCTGTGCGCCCTCTGTTTGACATTGGACTGAAACTCGCTACACAATATTCGATGTAATGTGCATTTAAATCAAACTATACAAAATTTATGAAACAAAATGTATAAGATACAGTGTTTGCTTGCCTTCGTTGCACTGTCGATCAACCTCGTTAACTCGTGGGGTAAGTATCGCAAAAATCAGCTGATGCGTAACTTTTTGAACACGTGCGTTTTTTTTCTGACTGTTACGCAATCTTAATACATTACAAAACATTAATTATACGTGCTCGTAGCATGTGTGAATAATTGGAGGTAGATTAAATCTTAAAATGATTGTTAGTGCAAAATGTCAATAAGGCGGGCATTCGTTTGGCGCCACGACACCATTGCTAGGGGGCCGCTAGTCACGTAGGCCACTTTGAACCGGCGTATGTATAACCCGGCTAAGTAAAGATTGCTCAGACTTGATGGACGCTAGAAGGCATTGAAACCTATCTTAATTTATCGTATCACTTTCCTGAAATGTGAAAAACGCTGTTGCGGCGTTAGCAATTTACGCATGTAATATGCAAACCACATAATCTATTTATTGTAAAAATAGATAATTTATATCCTTGGCTTAAATATTGAAATTTACGATTATTTTATACATAATATAAAACGGTAATTGTTATTATACGCAATTATTTTACACATTATATTTAAAGTTCCATACAATTCTTGCGTACTGTAACGAACCACAGACATAATACTAACGTATATTATACGCAAGTACTGTAGTTACCTATGTATAGAACAAGTAGGTATTAAGTGACTTTTTCAACACTCAATTGACGTAGACCAAAGTCTTACCTGCCACCATTTCCAATTTGTAACGGTTTTAAGCTATAAAGGCTAGTATAATATAATATCATAGATACATCCCAAACAGGACCTGTCATTGTTTCGGAAGAAAACATAAAAAACAAATAGCAGTTTCTTAACGTTGTTTAATAATAATAAACATACCACGCGAGCATTTCCAGATCATGTCTTATGTTATCTTCTGATTTAATTTTATAAGGATTATCGGTATATCAAACAAACATGGAGCCACCTGATATTAAGTGGTTACTGCAGTCCATGGACATCTATATCCAACCTCGAATAGTTCAAGTTTCCTCAACGATTAGGTACATGAGTCTGCGTGGATGCGTTGCTACTCTTAAGGACTAAGTTGGAATGACTCGTGTCCAGAAAGTATATTCTGCGTAACCACGCCCTTCAAATCGAAAAACAGCAGTGCTTACATTTCTGCTTTACGGCAGAAATAGGCGCTACGATGGTGCCGCCGCAGACGAGCCTTCGACATAAGATTCTGTCACCGTCAAACTAGAACTTTAATGTACACACATAGGTAGGTATTTATTTCTACTTGTGGGAACTATTTTATTACCTACTTACATCAATTGAAGTGCCTTAATTAACGAGCGGTCATTGTTCAAGTGTTGAAGGCATTATTTAGGTAGCTGCTATGGCTTATTTACATTAACATGGAATAAAACCTACTACAATAATTATAAATATAGAAAACCCTTATTGTAGTAAGATAGTAATAGACTGAAACTTTAATGAATATAATAATGACAATAAACATGAAGAAGCAGTGGACATTAAAATATATTAATTTTATATTTAAATCAATTATAAATACTTACAGGCCATAACCATAATACCTACGGACGTGTTATGATAAAAATAGGATTTGTTTAAAAGTATTGTTTAGTAAAGGTGAGGTTGGATGTGGATGTACATGAGCTGCAGTGACCATTAACATCAGGTAGCCTGCCTGCATGCTCGTTCCCTTAAAGTATCTTTAATGGTTTAAAAAAATTGGATGCCTGTGTTCAATAAGTATGCTATAACTTAATAATTGTATTTAAACGGTGCATTTTTATTACATTCTGTCTATCGTCCGTTTATTATTCAGTTAGAGTTATGTAGTAGTGAGTACTTAACGTTCATTAGTTAATATTTTCTCGTTTAAATAAAAAAAGTTTTCATCGAAACGTTATATAATTTCATACGTATTTAGGTATTGTCGATACTTATTCAATGCTTATCACCAAGTGACGCCCAAAACGGTCATATACCAAAATTTCCAGTGTTTAACCGAGTATTTCTCTCTTGACTTTAAGGATAAAACAAGTTAATTTCGTAATTTACGTACATATTTGGCTGTAAAATTAGCTGTGAATATATGTTTGTAATTGATAAAAAGTACAATACAATACAAAATTCTTTATTGTGCACACCATAGAAAATAATATTAAAGCTAACATACACAAAAAACAATAATTGAGTACCTATGCTTAAAAAATCACAGGATGCTGGTAGTGTTTTGTCGAGGGTTCGCCTGCAACGGCTCTTCCGCTGCATCTGATTGTGTCGTAAAGGAACAGTGAGCCCTGCTGTTTCGGTTTTAAGTACACGGTTAAGCAGAATAGACTGAGCAGGAGGCATTCCAACTTAAATCTCAGGCACTAGCGACGCATCCACGACTTCAACAGGACTTCGCACCTATTTAAGATTGGACGTAGGTGGTCACTTCACATCAAGTAGCCTGACCTTTGCTTTGCTTCTTCTATAATTAAAAAACCTACCTTACGTAAAATAAGCAAATAAATTATTTCTGCAGTAAAGCAGGATCTATGATATACATAGATTAGTTCCTTAATCTGTGTAATCTTTTTCCTTAATTGTTTTCCGGTAAATATCAATATAGAAAGGAAGGCAGACAATACTAAAACAGGACGTTTAGTCCTAAAAAGTACCAGGTTGTGCGACCTCAGATGGAACTTCGGTCATATTTGACGTTGGGTGTGGGTGTCCATTGGCAATGGTGACCACTTAACATAAGGTGGCCCGCATATTAGTTTGCTACTTCTTTAAAATGAATAAAATTATAATATGATTCGCAATTATTATAAATCCGAAGGTTTTTAGGGTGAAGAGAAGTTTGTTACATAATTACGCAAGAAAATGTACGGAGTTTATAAAATTAGGTATGGGGATAGATTGAACCCTAAAAAAGGCACAATTGTTCAAGCAGAATGTGCATCGTCATATATTTGGTAGGTCAAAATAAACGGTAACATTGTCTGTAATGACATAAATAAGAATAACATAATTCTATTAAAAAAAAATCTTATCTATAGCTAACAAAAGCTTATGTCTGCGACTTCAAGCGCGTGGATTTATAATCAATTATCTTGACGTGAAAAATCCAGTTTAAACAATGTTTGAAAAATAAAAAAGCATGAAGAAGAAAGAAAAACAAAAGCTGATCATTCTACTATCTATCTACTACATTGTACGAATGTACCTACTATAAATACTAAGTTTTCGTATTCGGATTGGATTAGACTGGAATATACGGCACCATTTCTTGCATTTTGATATATGTATGTAAAAACGTTACCGTACAGTCGCTACCAGTAAAACACGTCTCAATATTCTAGAAACAAACTTAACATCGTTAGCATCTCCTAATTACATAAAAATTGTAAAACGAATTAACGCAATAACAATCGAGAATGTCCGTTCGTCCCAGTTGTGTTCACAAAACGGATTACTTAATTGTCTAACCTTTGATATCTATTGTCAGTTAAGTTCGTATTTCTAGGTGTCACAAACCAGGGATATAAAGAATCTGGCACATGGTCAGAATAATTTTCGGTTTCTGGTACATTGGCTGGGCGAAAATTACAGAAGTGTAATGAAATACTCGATCCAATTCAATTTATTTGTCAATAAGTATAGAATAACCTTAGATAAAATAGATTTGTTCCAGTCCCAGGTCTGCTGGAAGAGTTTTCATGGTGAAATAAGTGGAACCTCTGTACAATATTCTAGAAATCTGTTTTTATGTTTAAGTTTACAGTGTAGTTAAATAAATAAATAAGATAGTTATACTACCAGCGTCGAACACTCAACCCATCTTTATAGCTTAGTCAAAAATAGCTCCTGAAGGAGTCGTCTTCAATATTATTGACATTGCAATCAGTTGTACCACCAGTGTCGACTGGGACCACCTTTACAGCGTAGTCAAAAAACGACTCTTATCGATTCACTGAGGGAGTCGTCTTCAATTTTATTGACATTGCAATTAGTTGTCCCACCAGTGTCGACTGGGACCACCTTTACAGCGTAGTCAAAAAACGACTCTTATCGATTCACTGAGGGAGCCGTCTTCAATTTTAATGACGTTGCATTTGTGTAACTCGTCCTCCAATCTAAACTTGAGAATGTAAAACAGTCGATTATGAAACTCTAAATAAATATGTTTTTTTTTCGAAAATCGTAATTATTTTTGGAAAAAGCTTCAATAAAGCTGGATCACAAATAACAAATTGGCTTATTTGTAATTTGAATCGAAATAATTAATCTATATTTTTTTTACAAAGAGCGAATGCACAATCTGTAAGTGAAGTTAACAGCTTAGGTTAGATAGCGTTTATTTGATAGAAAAAAAAAAACATTTATTTCGGCTAGTATGTACCTACAATAAAATAAAAAGCTGCTTATTTTCAAACATTCACAAATTAATGTTTTAAAACTAATGTTCAAATAGTTCAAAGCTGTGTTTAAAGTTTTAAATTTTTAGCTCGCCGGGAAGTTGGTTTAATATTGAAAATTTGTAACGATCATGTACGTCTAATAAAGCAAGCTAATAAACGTTATAAAAAAATTACAATCATCACTCAAAATCAGTTTTTTAATCAATTTTGTCTGTATTTAGATTGTTGTTCGACGACATTTATTGAAAGATAATCATGACTTGGCGAATCTGAAAAATCTTACTTTGACCCACAATACGTGATTTGACCTGAGGTCGTTTTAATTCGATAAATAGGGGATTTTTAATGATTACAATTTATTTATTTACCGTTTAGAGGTCAATTTACGTTTGATTATCTCAATTTATTTATCTGCTAATAATTAATAATGTGGTCGCCATGATAATACGTTACGAGAAAAAATATCTTTAGCCGCAGCTGATTATTAAAAATATTCGAGTGTCTGTCCTATTAAAACAAATCCAAACCTAACAAAGAAAATGAACGATGCTAAAAATGTGTCTGTACATAAAAATCCCATAAAAAGGCCAGTTACACGCTAGACGGAGTTGAAACCGAGAAACGGTACTTCTAAGGATTCTCTGCCGTGTCACATTCGGGCCTTCTTTACTTAACCACACCTAGATATTTCATATTCTATTCTACAATCTATACTAATATATAAAGCTGAAGAGTTTGTTTGTTTGTTTGTTTGTTTGAACGCGCTAATCTCAGGAACT
>DWKW01003152.1:0-10283 GCA_018250115.1 Doberes anticus
AATTAGAAAGGTTTAGGATATAGTCTTCCACGGTGGCCAAGTCCGGTTTGTGGTGGACGTCACGAACTTACGCGAAGACATTTTGGCGTATATTAGGTTTCTAAGTTAGGGCTGTCAGGTATGTTGGATTTCCTAAGAATCCTTCTTCTATGAAACCAAATAATAATTTAGTTTTTAATAAGAATGTAACATCAAAATTTGAATCGAACAGCACCCGGACCGCCGAGGTGTAAGGCAGAACTGCCATAGATTGAGTGTTATGCCTACAAAATTGCTACAAGGCATGGACAGCTTTTTATCATATATTTAGAAAAAAACAAAAAAGTTGGAGTCCTACTGCGGCAGTAATAGTTAGGAGGAATCATAAACATAACGAATCCCAAGCAGCGAATTCACCTCAGATGTATAAACACTGCAGTAGAAAAAGGTGTGATAATGTTGTCTAGTCGTATTTCTAGATGGAATAAAAATTATAAAATTGTAATGGGTTAAAACTGTAGTTTCATGCACGTCGGGGACGGAGAACTAGTATTGTATCTATTAGTCCAGTATTGTAACTAGTGGTCACTAAATCAGCTTTTGTCAAATCCAACGACATTATGTTGGACAATGTAGAAATTAATTTAAAGTTTCGTTTCTCGGTAACAAAACGTAGGCAGTAATAATTTACGATGTACTTTTGACCGGCCATTAATTTAATTTGTTTTCTAAACTTTCGCCTACATTAGGTTTTTTTACATGTGTGTTTTATCAGCAGCGTTTAATTATTAGTTATAATTTAATTATTTGAAAATTTAATCACAATAGTTATGTTTTATCGAAAAAATGTATGGGTTCCAAGAGGCTGTATAGATAGATAACTAATACTTCAGTATAGAGAAATCGTAATTCTTTGAAGTACAATCTTAAATAACATTACAAAGGTAATTAAATTTGATTTCAATTTCTAGTGTTTTAATTTAGAACGTAAGTCAAGTTTTGTATTTGTAGGGCTTTGGTTTTACGACATTGTTCTTACTAAAATCCCGCTAAATAAATATAAGAATTGAAGCATATGCACAACTTCGTATAATTTTGATGGCCCAAATGCATATATTATAAATTTATAATCTTAACACGCATTACCTAATCTTTCGAAACAATATCGACCTTCTGTTTGTTAGTGCGCGTAATGTTCCCACTTTTTGTTTAAATTATGCACATTTATTTGATTTATGTTGCACCTGTAGGTAAAACGTATTAAATAAATAAATAACTTTTTTTTTGTTTCAGGTATAATTTATCACTATTTAATCACGATAATACAAAGAAACGTTTAAGGTAAGGTTTCCTAACCCTCATTAAATAACTGAAATGAATTTCTCTAATAATATAAACATTATTAACGGTTGGCGTGGTCTTTTGCTGCTTTAATTAATAATTTCGTGTTTTGTGCCGTTAACGAGCTGATTGAGAGCGCTCTACAAAATGCAGACGATGAAAAAAATTGTAGCGCTCGAGACGTTCTCCGAGAGAAAATTCGTCAGTACAAGCGAAATCTCTCACAAATTATGTTTACCGGATAAAGTATTGTAGACAAACAAAATATTGCTTTATATACATAAGTATCATTCGTTGTTTCTAAAATATGTTTACTGATTTATTCTGCCGAAGGCCTTGTAGTGTTTGTGTAGAGTTACAGTATCTTGGTCGACTTGTAGTTTGTTGGGCAAACGTTATGGTGGCTAGTAGAGCACACGGAGCCACGACTGATGCAGGCGGCACTCAAACTGGCTCGACGCGGTAGCGAAGGTCAGTGCTCCTGTGATTCCGGCCGTAGTGCTCCGCGATAGAGTCACAAGTGGCGGACCGCAGGAGAGAGGCGGCGGCGGTGGGGTCCTCACAGGCGAGCGTGCGTTGCCTCCCTTCAGTCAGTTGAGTCGCAGCGGTGCACGCACACCGCACGCAGTTCTCGCGCGCGCAACGAGAAGGTATGCACGTATCGGCCACCGCACCGCCGCGCCGTTCGACACATGCACTCGCTTCCGGTGGCTGCTCGCCTTCCAATACCGACGTTCCGTCGCGATATGGTCTGCCTTGTTTTATAAAATAAAACGTTTACCCGCTACCTTGTTCAGTGATATGTGCCACTTGCGGTAGCAGCCACCGCAGACGTTGTGTGTTGATCGGAGTTAATTTTTCGGTGAAGTGATCGGCAGGTCGGCCCGAAAGTGCAATCTGTTATTCGTTATAGTCGTGGAAATGTGTTCGAACTAAATTAATAATAAAATTTATCAGTACGATTCAACACCTAAGATATCAGGACAATTACTTAATGCGTTAACAAACAGGGACTTGTTTTTATCTCTAACGAAGTGTTCAATATGACAGATTCAAACTGTTAATAAATATGTATGCACATAATTAATGCGGCTTGGCCTTTCTGATCGACGAATGTAATGTTTATTCAATGTCAGTCCGATTGAAGAAGTAAAAAAAAACACTGTAGTAGCCAATAGTGCTGTAATAAGTTCGTCGAATCTGTCATATGTAGAAATAAAACAGGTTTCTAAACGCTGTCCTAGAATAGATGTTTATACAGCGATGGCGGTCGCAAAGCAGCTGGAGTTGAGACATGCGAGGATGTATCGGTTGCGGGCCATATGGCAGCCCCGCCGCTATCCATATTAGGGACGCCATCAAGGCGACACTTGCTGCACTTATACGGAATAACTGCTCCACATAACGACCTAATGCATGAGTGACGTCTTATCATTATCCACAGCCTGCGCCTAGTACCGAGCGCCACTTATAAATATTGGAGTTAAACGGTTGCGAGCATTCTCCTTAAATACATTTGATTAAACAGTATTGACGCGATCGGTAGCGTAACTGCATAAGAGATAAGATAGGCAGTGGTTTGCGAGTTCGTTATGCAAGCCGCGAGTGGGAGCGGACGGGGCGGTTCGTTGACCAGTGCGTTGTCCCGCCACGCCACCGCCCACCGCGAAGGTCGCGGCCCACAGCCTACATATTCCCATACTTGTACTATACGCGAAATTATACACTTGACCGACATCATCCTCGTTACGCACCCCTGGCTTGTCACTTCTTTGTATCGATTACGTATGTATTTAGTTCGACATTTTTCCACGACTAATAATCTCGTTGCAGGTAGAGTCGATATGTGTTAAGTGTGCTCTTTACCAAAACGAGTCTTAATGTGAAAAGATAAGTTATTTTATTAATAGTGGAAATTTTGATCTCAAAATGGTGACTTCGAGAATACCGGCTTATTCTCTCAATTCGGAGTTCAACAGGGAGTTCAGAAGTTTCCGGATAACGCGAGCAACACCGCGGTCTACCTTGTATGCACCCGCAATAGTACCCATCCACGAATACCCGAGGGTCAGCGTGCATGAGAGACGGGAGGCACTGAAGGCAGCGCTCGCTAAAGCGTGGTCGTCCAAAAGTAGTGATAGAAGGAAACACGACACGTGGACCGCTCCCAACGAACAGAGCAGAGCTGGCATCACAGCTGCTGATTTCACCGCCAAGTCGCACTATAAGAACGGCGTAAACGGCGAAGAGGTATCGCGTGTTGCACTCGTTAAACACGAATTTGAAAGCAAGGATGCAGATCGTACTGAAAAAATCGAAAACAATGTAGAAAGCGGCCAGCCTGCCAGTTTTACTTACGGACGGTTCAACGGTAACGGTATAGATATACAGGAAACACTGAAAAAGAGCTGTGATAAAGGGTTACACAATAAAGATTTAAGCTATAGCGACTATTTAAACAATGTTCCTAAATGTAAAACTAGTTTCGAAAATAACTTTCTCAAACAAAGCCACGAGGAGCGTTGCACCAAACGAAATGGGTACATCACGTCCAAGCGCGTCGACAGAGACGTAAACCTGAACAACATCGAATACAGCAGCCTGAACGGCGACACGTATGATTCTTTGAAGTATTCGCGAGTAGCGAACGGAACAGAATCAGTGCAATATAAAAGTTACGGTAAAGCGGACACCGTTAAGAGTAAATTACTCAGCACAGATGGTCCAAAAAGCGTGACGTCTTGCAACGGCGAGAAACTAAACGGTTACGCGGGTGTGGAGCGCCGGAGCGCAAAGGAGCAACAACAGAGGCTGTTGACGAGCGGGTCTAAGTCCGTCGTGGAGCAGAGGCTCGCTGAAAGGCTGGAAGTGAAGGTGGCCGAGTTGCCCGCACTGTACCTCGGCGTCGACTCCTGGACGCCCAAGTCTGCCGCTTTCCAGAAGAGCATGCGTGAACACGAGTGGAGCGTATCGTATGTACCTAGCGATTAACGCGAATTTACCTCCGACTGACTAACAATTCCATTCCTATCATGACCACGTCCTTATTTTTATCCATCGCCGCTACGAGTGTGTGTTTGTGCCCAGGAGCTTCGGATCGGTTTATAATGTCGAGCCTATAAAATAGATTCAAAGCTAAGCTTGTGCGGCATATAAATAGAAAAAAAGCCGAAGGCAGGCGAGCGAGCACATTTCCGGGAGTCGGAGTGCATCGACTTCGCTACTGGTCCGCAGTTCATCGCGAGCACGCTTTTACAATCGTGTTTCGCAAGCCATTAGGCTTAGTTATCCTGGCCATTTATTCCCTATAGCAAAGATTTATTCTGATGCAGTTTTATATGACGATAAATAAATTTAAGTATGCGGGTATAATGGCCCCTGCCACGATGGTTTTCGTTTTAACGTTTAGATAATATGCCATATGGTATGTTAATCCGCTTTTATTATAGATTCCGTTGTGATGTTTAATTAAAAATATAACTATGCCCAACAAACGACAAGTCAGTTTAGATAACAAAACTAGATAGATAACAGTTAGTGCAGACCACGTTCAGTAATTATCATGTTTCTTCATAGTTTCGAGGTGATTATTCTAAAGGCTGTATTGCATTCGTTACTGTGCATGCACTAAGAAACACTTTTTATGTTGCTTAACGTCTGCCCCTGACACGTAATAGATTTTCATAGGTGTATTGTTATCGTGACCGTATCTATTTACTCGAGGCGTTATGCAGTGCGGTAGAGGCAAGGGTCTGGGGACTGGTTGTGCAAAACCAAAGCCATTGCACAAGCAGCGGTGACTCACCACCGCCGGGCTCCATTATCCATCACGCTGGCGATTGCTTCATTTCGCACTTCATTAACGTTCCTGGCTTTAAACTGACATACCGTTGATAAACTGCTTACTAATAAGCGTTTTCTTTCAGTCAGAACTTCGCAATCAGCACTTACTTTCATACTTTCACAAGGAAGTCTGTTTATCGTAGACTCACCAACCGCCTTCTATTATTCATTACCATAACGTCAGATAAAACTGTTTAGTTAAAACACAAACGTTCGGCCAGATTCGTGGGCGCTCACTTCGAGTATAATATAACTTAAAAGATTCGTCTCGATAGCATTTAGTGAATGTTTCAAGGTCCCGTCCTGGTTTATACGTTCGCAAAGGATTTGTCAACCTGGTTTTAGCTGTATGACGTAATTTTATTGTTATTGACTATTATCTAATCTAAAAATGTATATTCTATGTTTTTATTATGTCTCTTTAATTCGTAAACTATAATGTTTCCAAAATGTATGTAGTACGCTTTATGGTTTGAAAGGTTCAAATTGAGTTTAAAACGCACAACGTGGAGAGAAAGCGCTGTCGAGTGTTCGCGGTAGAAACTGTGGCTTATCCACATCCATTCTAGCTTCGCAAGATTTAAACCTAAATGCTCCGTTAATGCGAGGATAACAAATTTTCTTTATATCTTATACAGTTTTTAATTCATGTTTAATTCAAAATCAAGAAAGAAATCGTATTGTTTCCTGTGAATATACGAATAGGTATAGTTATCTGACCGTCAGGCTCCATGTAAAAAAAAACAGTTATTGATAATTATGAACATCTTCTTTTATACTGTTTACAAATTAATAATTGTGCAAAAATACTTTTTCCCGAACTGTTGTTGTAGGTTGAGATTTAATCAGAATGGTGGTAGTCTTATGGCGAAGGCTCGCCTGCTGCGGCACTACCTATTTCTGACGTAAAGCAGCAGTGTGAGAACTGCTGTGTTTCGGTTTGAAGGCTGTAGTTAGGCAGAAGACACTGGACGTGAGGCATTCCAACTTAGTCCTCTGTAGTAGCAATGCGTCCACATACAAACTCAGATAGGAATTCCGTCCTAGTTGAGATTTGATGTGGATGCTCGTAAATTCCGTTATTCAGTTTGAAAATCAGTAGAGTATCGATTTTTACAAACTTAGTCTTTTCGTAAGTGTAAGTTTTTATAAAGTAAACATATTGTAATCATGATTTCGTCCTTTACGCGGCGTATTGGTGAAGCGGGGAAGGCAACGTTGCGGCCAGTTCACGTACATCTGACAAATGTCAAAAGCGGGGTGTAGTCACGCAGTTCAACTTTCACTACGCGATTGGTCCCGCCGGCGCGGCGGCGCGCCGTGCACGTGTGCGTTACACCGTCTGAACTGCGCTCGATTACCGCAGTACCGCTCCGCGGTTTCTTACCGCTGATGTAATGATATCGAGCATCGTCGTACTTATTAATATGCTTATTATAGTTCATAGGTTGTCTCTGCGGTAGAGAAAGCTGCTTGTATACCGATCTGAGTTGAAACTTTTCCCCGAGAAGTTGGAATTATTTTTAAACTTAGTGCTTGAGAGAATTATCCTTTGTTTTCGATCATATTATTTGTACATCATACCTTTCAATAATCTTATGATGACATTAAATGTTATATTCTCACCATATAAGTTGCAGTTGAGGCAAGTCAATTATAAATTATGAGCCCTTCATGAAGTTAATATGTAACTGGGGGACATGTGGCCGGGCTCATTAAGTTGTTAGCGAGATCCACGCTTGTCATTGACCTGTCGAGAGCGTGGCGCGGGCGGGCGATTAGTCGCTGTGGCACCGTTGACATGGTTCACAGTAATCGCTCATCCGGCGCGGCCTTGCCTACCGCGATACGTTCGGTTTGGGCAGCGAAATCACCTGGATACGTCGCTATATTGCCTTTAAAGGTATTCCCATAGACAAGAACCGATATACACTCGTAAATTTTGTATTCGTGGTGTTGGTTACGGCAATAACAGGACCCTGAAATAAAAACAACGTTTCACTCGCTGCAGGGAATCCTTGACCGATCACAGTTCGTGCCACGTCACAGACTGACGCTTTTGATTTCGTAATCTGCCTGCACTGCACCGGCCGACAGATCGATTGTGGTCACCGTGCCACACAAGCGCTGCCTGCGCTTTTCACGGGTTTTATATATTGATGACCTTTTAATGTTGTTTGTGCCGATTTCCTCGCTGTCACGATATCACGCGTAATATTAGGTCGTGAGAGTAAAGCCTCGTTACACCTGACATTATGACTCGGAAATCCCTTCACATGGAAGTCGGAAAGCAAAAGTGCACGGAAAGTAAAAATGTTATGACATCAGGAAATACCAGTATTATTGTAAACGGCATCAAGATGATTCAATAGCGTACGCGTTGAATGTTTCTAAATATAAAGTACCGTTGTCGGAATACCGTATTTGCTTGAACGTTGACCGCATTGCAAATTAAGGTTTTCCTCCGTAGCGTTTTCAGTTGCTTGTATTTGCGCAATTTCCTAATGGTGTTGCGAGTTATGTTACCAGCTATTAGTGTTGCTGTACCATACGCAATGAGGAAACATGCTTCTAGTATCTAGTGTAAGCAATTTTTCAGTGTTCGACATGCCGGTATGTCATTCACACAGGGATCTCTGTTCGATTCCCAGCGGAGCAGAAATTTTAATGATTAATTTGGTTTTATTTTTCGGAGTGGGGTATATATGGGTGAATATGTTCTTGTCCATGTGTATGTCTGGCACCCTAGGGTCTAGGGTATCCTGGCGGTAGGGCTTACTCAGTCGAGCGATAAAAAAAAATACTAATTACGTATGACAAACAATTAATTTATTCTAATATAAATAAACGAAATAACACTGGCTTTATCACGAGATATCGTAAAATATAAATATAATTAATGAACTCAATTTATCTGAAAATTGTAGATCGTTTGTGGGGATTAGACGTCAGCTAAAAAAGGATTTTGTAACAGAGCCTAATTTGAGTATGTGGGGGAAATCAAGTTTAGATAGAAATCCGATTTTTTGCTGTTAAGGCATGAAATTTTGTATGGTAATGTAAAAATAACATAATTTTTAAGGCGATCTATAGAGGGTTTCATAGTATAACCTTAACGCGCGTGAAATCATGGGACACAGCTAGTCCTCTATTAACATCAAAAGGAGCCTTTAATAGTATAATTTTACTAATCACTAATATTAGAATATGCACATATCAATACGACCTAAATGTAAATATGTGAAAACACTTTCTCAAAACTTTTCTCCAAATATTGACTTGCGTTGCGGCTTTATCACACGTTGTTTTTGTCATTAGTGAGTGGAACAGAAAGTTTTCCTCGCGACTGTAAACATAGACTATAAATCATTCTTCCTTTTTAACACGCTTTTATTAGCTTCATCTGTATGTTTGTGAGTTTGTTTGTTCTCTCTCCTTTGCATCTAAAAACTAAAAAACACGCTTTTATTGCATATGAAAATAAAAAGTCGTCGGGCGCTCGATATACGAAAAATATGGCACAAAGCGCCCACGCTTTTTTCACAATAATTCTAGTATTTTTCGTTCTTTATTGTTTTAAATTTATTTTGAAAATTATTTTTAACTTTTTAGTTCGATATTATTTAAAAGCATGTTTTTTGTTTTTTTTTAAATATTTTTTTTATTATTAAGTTTGTTAACACGGATGACCACTTATGCTAATTAACAAAGTCACATAATTAATAAAGTGTTGCACATACTTAAAAATCTCTATTAAATTAAATTAATAACACTATACAAAAACTAATAAAATACAACAATGAAAAATAATCGTGATTGGACAATTAAATCAAAATTAACAATAAAGTATGTTAATCTGAAGTCAATAATAAAATATGAATATCATGTCAATAAGGGTTAAAAATAAAAACAAAAGGTCATCAAACACACATCACGCATTCATTTTACAAAACTGCAAGCATTCGGACAAAAACATCCCAAAAAAAGGTCACGATGAGAGAAATATTCTTTGACATAGGTTAATGATTTCAAAATTAAATGAGACCATGACCTTTGTAATCAAAAATATTTCCAAATTCGACAATAAGTTTAATGCGTTTGGTCACACCTATTCATTACCCAGGTAACGGCAAAAAATTTGCAATTTCTTCTAAAACTTCGACATTTCTGATTATAAATGATTTTCCTACGCGAAATATTAACTTAAGTTGAATTGCAAATATGTAGTTTAGGGTAAATTTAGTAAAAATTTGACAAAATACTTTTGAATCCTTTTCAAAAGAAAAAGGATTAAAAAATACGAAAATTGTCTAACTCATTCCTCATTAATATAATTTTAGTAAATATCGAATAAATATCTTCGGAATTCTGTAACGGAACGTCTCAAAAGTCCGTTGGAATAAAACATTTGTGGTCATTTTGGGAACGAATAAAAAAGCCTCGAATAAATAAAGATTAAAACCGACTTCGATATTAAAAAGTAAGAAATGATATAATGTCGGTAAAGTTGGAGTAAAATCTTGTTTTTAGAGTCTGTACAAATCGAAATGAAATGTCAATGCACTGCGACTGTTTTACCTCTATTATCTTTCGTACGCACAATACGTGACATTTTATCGTTTCAACACGTTGCACGTATTCAATGTATACGAAAGTGTATGAACAGAATCAGATAGGGTAAACATAATTTACATTCGTGTAAAATCTCTTGAATTCGTCAAATAGCAAACATTGGGTATACGTGATTTGTACTATGTCACGTTTTAGAAAATGTCCAGCAGTTAAACGGTTTGCAAGGCGTATCGGCAATCAGCATACGCGTAACAGAGAAGGCGGCGAATTATAATGTTGATGCGTTCGTCGAAAGTGAACGTTGAGGTGTTTGTTATTCGCGACGAGTCGACGGGCGTTGTGACGCGCTTGGCTTCGGTGAACATGACGCCATGTGCGACATTAAATAAGGCTCCACGTTCACCATGGAGATGCTTCCGGTTTGTTTACTTAGCACATGGTTAAATAGATACTTTTAAATATCCATAAAAATACGTATCTATACTAATATATAAAGCTGAAGAGTTTGTTTGTTTGTTTGAACGCGCTAATCTCAGGAACTACTGGTT
>DWKW01003153.1:0-10282 GCA_018250115.1 Doberes anticus
CGTACCCAATTAAACAACTCGTCTTTTTACGTACAATTTTTGCAATGAGAGCTTAACTTGAGAACCTCTATAAATTACCAGGAATATTTACTTTCTTTCTTCTCAAAATTTTGCAGAAAAATGTGAAAGGTAATACGTAAAAGATTTATTAACTCAGAGCAAAGTATACTCGTAAGGACGTCAAAAATTATAAATGAGACAGACCAATACCGTTACGAGAGGTGAGATAGTTTCCCCGACGGATCCGGCACGCGGCGCCACAATGACAAACCGGCATCTCGCCCGGCCGCGGAACGAGCTCCGAGATTGGAAAATGCCTCCGCAACTTTTGTACTTATCCAAAAAAGTTACTGGCAATCTTCATTGGTCTCTCTTTATCGGTCCAAGTACACTTTAGGATTATTTCTATAAATAATCCTAAAGTGTACTGTACTAAAGTGTATCGATATCTATATATCGATACGTTGAGCTTTTGGATTGAAAGTAGTTATATAAATATATTCGTAATTTAATTAAAAATTAATTAAACGTGTGTGCAGTGTTAGTAAGCATTGTATCCGATCTCCTTTGAGAAGCGTAGAGGAACTTAAGTCCTTGTAAATATTTTGTATGAAAAATTTACGGAAAATAAATATAAGTTTTATAATTTTTTATTTAGCGTTTTTATAAACAGTTACTTTTTCTTTCTACTTATTTTTTTTACTTTACCTACTTCACTTCCACATGTATACTTGAAGACATATAACACAAAGTCAAAGTAAAGAACAGTACCTAAGGTCTTAATCCAAACACAACGTATAAAAAAATTTCATCTTATATCTTCAGTAGAAAAAACACTTTGTTAAGCGCTATTATTTTGCGAAAAACACAATCAAGCGACTAGAAGCTAGCTTGAAAAGGCTCTTCGTTGTCTCCTCTACTTTGTCGGGATTAATCTCTTCATACGACACTGGAGCATCCCGACGTCAAATTGAGGATTTTGTTCTACTTTCACATATAGACTTTGTTTGAGTATCAAAATGCAAATAACTACTTATGTAAGGGGTTGGAAAACGTTAAGATAGTTTTGAGTATATTTAGAAATTCTGTTTCTGGCATTAAGCCCAATTTTTTCTTTAATGGTGATTTTAATGGGTCGTTGAAAGATTAAAAGCAAATAGCCAGACTTAGTTTAGCCGTAACTTTAATAGAAGAAACGGTTAAGTAGAAACTGAAGTACAGATCGACCTCTAGTAATCCTTGTCAAACACTCGTCACTTAATTCGACCTCAGATTAAGTAATAGCTGATTAATTGTCATTGTCTTAATTATGTTATCCAGCTTAGTTAGTTAAACCAGTTAGCTTACATATTTAAAATTAAATATATAAATTACCTATATGGGTTTTATATATATATTTAATATTATTATATATTTTTAAGATTATATGTATTTAAAATTAAATATATATAAATTACCTATATATGTAGGTTTTGTAAGATTTTATGTTAAATTCGATCGCTAATTACTAGAGATTCATAACTAACTCGGGGAAAATGGATGTCAAGCATAACAACATTGTACTTGTGCCTTGTTAGTTAGCAAATTCGTGTGCTACATCCACAAATTCAAAATAAATATGACGTATCTTATAAAATATGTATTTGTTCGGGTGCTGTAAAAATGTTGATGGTTGGGAGCAGGAAGGCTCGCGTAAACAGCTCGGTAAATCACGAAGAGTGCGCCGCAGCTCGACTTGGACAATATTTGTGCCAATAAAATCCTCTCTAACAAAGCTGTTGTTGTCATCGGAAAGCCGACTGACCTGTTTTTTGGCTGTCAAGGATTTTGAACGACGACATGTTGAACGGGAATTAAAAGAACGTAAAGGTTTTTGTTCTGTAGATTTTTATTATTTTGATTAGTACGTACCTATAAATAACGTAAAACAATCCGTCATAATACGTATAATGAAGCAAATGCAGACGCCGTTAAAATAATTATCAGATAGAGTTTCAAATTTGTAGAGTAATCGATCCATTGTGTAGCTATGTTTCATGATTTATTGCTTGAAGTTACAAAATGCACTACCTCTATTCATGTCGTTCGCAATCCGATCGCCAGTAGCATCCAATCGGAATTTTATCGAAAAATTTAAAACGACTAAACGCTCACGCTAAATATTCACGTTCTCGCCATTTTTGTTTCTTAATGATACTTAAAATAAGGGACGTAAAGAAATGTATTCCCAATAGGTATGGAACATTATGGATTCATAAGTTTCCTGTTTTGCAGCTTCTTTGTTTTCCGACATTAGCGAAGTTTATGTCTTTAGAGATGACGAAGCGGGGCCACATGCCGGCAGCCCCCGGGCGGCACGCGCTCTGTTGCATTGCAACGATAAATTTGCATATGTTATACATATTCTGTACTTATACCTCTCTTATAATTTAGCTGGACTGTTATAACAAAAGAGGAAAGCTATTTAAACATCCCATGTTTTTCTTGTATACGGTTTTTTTACTCTTATCTACGTAATAATACTTGAAAGGTTTAAACAACAATCCTATATCTTACGCGGATTATGTTACATGTTGCAGATGTAACTAAATAATCTAACTTCGAATTTCGTATCTCAATTTAAGCAATCAATAATACCTTTACTATTTATTTTGGCCGGCAATAAAAATAAGCATGTTTGTCGCTCGCTTCCCGCGCCTCCTTGGCTTCTCAATAACTTGAAAACTATCACCGGCAGCTCTCGCGGGTGGATAACTAATAAAGTAAGTTGGAGAGGAAAAGTAAACTAATATCGGGTGGTTCGGAACGGCGTACGCCGGTGGACGCTACTAGCGCCACGCGCTCAGATATACGAGTCCTAGCTGCTCGCTACAGATTTATTACTTTAATATGAGCACTCCATCCGCCGCCTATGAATGTCACGCCGTTAGTTGGTTTTTGCGTTATGAAAATTCTCTATAAGGTTCCGCACGCTGGCCAGATACATTTAAAACGAGGGTGGCAAAAAGTAGGTACGACTAATGCAAAAGATAAAATTGTATCTGTTCTTTACACAACTTTTTTCTATATTCGTTGAGAGACATTGATAGAGACTAGTGGTGAATTGATGTTTTTCCTTAAAATTTCATAAAACAATAAAAATATATATAATTTTTATTTCAGACCCTATTTAATCACTGAGTAAAAATAGAACACACCTTATTAACAATTGTCAATAAAAAGACGCAAACGATAAAAACAGAGTAAAGTTTAATTGATTGATAACCATGATTTGTAATTGTCTGAAAAGTGAGGAATAATGAAAACAAAACAATAATCATTAGCAATTCTCCCATCTTTCTCACTTCAAAAGTCGTTTGGCAAAGTTTGTAAAATTTTGCGAAAAAAGTTTTGGTACAAATTAAGAGCAAATTTTACTGCGTCCGTTTAGCCATTAGTAATTTCAGAGTTCTAATGAATTTTCTTCTTTGACATTGAAAAATGAATTCCGACCCTTACTTGTGCCGTTGGGACATCTGTAGCACGCCGCACTAAACCTACATCGATCCGCGGTTACCGGGACGATTCTACCCTTGCCACTCCATTTACATATTTCCCCTTTATAGCCCGAACAATGTTTCATGCAACCAAACAAAAATGTACGCTGGGCGTAACAGCTTATTTGAAATATTAAAATAGCCTCAGAAAAGCCCTTAACAATATTATGCAAAATAATCTTCATTTTTTTACTCTTTACAGAAGTTGAAGCAAAACGAAATACCTACGTTTTATCTGACAATAAAAGATCATGAGTTGTTTCTTTCAATACTGATTCGAGAGTTCACAAATATTTTTCAAGGAGCGTTTTAAAGCATATCGAGACACACCGCCCCATCCCCGCTCCCCTCATTACCCCTAACGGTGCCCCATTAGGCTCACGGGCCGAAGTGCCCCGGACCGTAGTTAATCCACGTCCTCATTCTCTGTTATTTCGAAGGTCTGATCTAATCTAAACAGGGCTTAGGATCCTACAATGTCAGTATTTTGCGCGACTCGTCCCTTTTATGTATTTGACTATCCTCGTACCCGGTCCCGTCGGTCGGCTGACGCTCGCCTTTGCTATAAAAGGAAATAGCACTTTCAAAACTTGTGCACTGATTTCGTGTTAATGCTTTTTGTTAATTAATTTCGTTGCCGGTTCCTATGGATGGTGTAATTGCGAACCCAAAAAATTACTAAATCTCACTGATTAGAGGCGTACCTTTTAATATCCTGCTTATCGAGTACAACTTTGTAGCGAATCGTAAAAGCTATATTTCACGATAATGCTGACGCGAGTAGCGACTGAGCGCAGTGGTCGAAGTAGAAGGGTCAATTTAGAAGCTATTATGCGATAGCCGTTAGAGGCCTACTTCCGGCGACTGCACTAAGCTGCCGTGTTCCAATCCGCTCGGTCAATTTCGAACTTTCAGCAACTCCATTCAGCCTTTGACATTCACTGTAAATACACCTAATGTCTATAACGATCTTTCCTCATACAAATACATAAACAGTATTATTTCGGTAATTAAATGTCTGTAAAAGAAGTGGATTGATTGAGTTCAATTTTGCAAAACCGGACCTTAATAAATTGCTTCGGATGTGAAAATGTTGTAACAGTAGGTACCTCGATATAAGCCGCTTTCGGCTCTTCATTTTTTACGAACCCCGGAGAAAATTTACGAATTTAGATTGAGTATTTATGGAATCCATATCCGATATTCATTTATAGCTGGGTCGGAACCGAGCCCGAGCCCCTGCGAAGGAACTTGGAAAAGTTGAAAATGGATCATAGACCGCATCTACACGTGTATGTAACACGGAATGTTTGCTTACAATTAAATCTTTAGAACCGTTACCTGAATTTTACATTTTAAAGTTAAGTTAACTGCCGTTCACTATCGCAATATGAATTAATTTTGGGAAATCCTTACATTGGTATAACTAATTATTATGTATAACTAAATATTCTTCATTAACATTATAGTCTACTTAGACAAATAATACTCAAGTATCTTCTCATTACTTAACGTTTCCCGTAGAAGTTTGAACTAAGTAAGTGTATTTGAACAGAGTAAAAGCGGAAGGAGGATCGCGCTCGTAGTGTAACTGGAAAAGTTTGCATTCTAGGTATAGAGTGTAGCTGCACTGCCCCGACATCGCTAGTGGAAAAGCGGTGTAGTACATTGTAACGGGGCTGCAAACGAGGAGTTATGACGGCGGCGGAGGATTACGTGAGTGGATGTCGTAATAAAGCTTGCGATGAAGCCGTTACCCGAAGATAAACGTAAATATCTCGGGCCGTAGCTGTCGGCTGCTCGCCCGAGCCCGTCTCCGACCGTTCAGCCCCTGCTCTAACAACATCCCATCGTTTCAAGTGCTGGTATCGTGCCTCAGTTTTCAGTTTTCATGTATCTTAATATGATGCATCCTGTTCAAATATCAGCAACATATGAGTTTCATCGATCCGATAATACACAAGGGTGTATAAGAATGGACTGCAATATACTCGAACTGTGGTTGGATATACAGGTGTATTGCGGTAGTAAGTGTATAACACAGAAAGCCTGCAGGAAACAGGTCGTATGTGTCCTTTGTGTTCCATAGCGTATGTATTCGGCAGCCTGCTCTTATCTCCTAAATTAATTACATAAATCTTGTTTACATACGTCTTAAGCGTATGACACGCCGCCATAATTCAACAAGGTTTACTCTGCTAATGAAGGGCAACTGCAATGCGTAACGTTTAAGATACTGAATTAAATGTATACATTTTCAACCAAATATTAATTGATTATTCAAATAAAGACAGACAACAGAAATTATTTTAATTCGTATTAACTAAACCGTTCACTTAACTGTGCAACAGTACGAAATTATATAAAAACCGTTTTAAAACATTTTGTTTTTGGCTGAGCAATTGAAGTCATTAGATTATTCCAGGAATAAAACTCTTACAGAAGAAAAATCTACAACTCTTGCAAATATGTGTGTATGTATTTATGTATCATTCTTATAAAAATCTACCCTTTTTAACAATAAAAACAACTAAATTTAAGATCCTTTCTCTTATCTCGATATGGACTAACTTGAAAATGTAAAATATATTGCGTTCGTATTGAAAACTTGTTTGTTTCACGACAGCTAGAAAAGATGTTGATTTCCCAGGGCATATGCTGTCGGGAGTTCATCTGCGACACGATACTTCGCACTTATCTAACAGTTGTGACACCATGGGCTAGATCATTCGCTGTATTCGCTATTTATTCGCTTTTGTCCCTAAAATAAATTTACAAATAAACGTAACGAAAATAAGAATTCTTTTTGTAGTACATAATAGGATTATATTTTTTGTATACCGTATCTTAATGGATTGGACTGTTACATTTATCCATCTTGATTTGTGATATATTTATCAAGCCGCGAGACCAACAACTTGTATGTCACAAACCGTTACATAAAATTTAAAATTAAGCTAATAACTAAAAGTAAACTAAAACCAATTGCTGAAAGGTTCGCCAATTACAGTAAATAATTATGTAATAGTGGATGTGTATTAACATGATTCACTCACTATTATGCTTTAAAACTAGAAGTCTGCTATTGGAAATCCATCAATATTGCAGAGTACAAAGTTCTTTTATTTAACGTTACATTAAGTTGGAGACGGCGATGATTTCCCAAGGTGTGCAACGTCGTGACCTAATCTGCAACAAGACGCGTTAAAGCTAACGCAATAAAATATACTTTCATACCCAACAAAGAAACGTATTATTTGAAATCTGTAAACTTTACGAATCTTGTTTAATTTTCGTAAGTTACGTACCGTACATAGATACGTCGTTGTGAAGTTTGATGGATTATTATGTATCACGTTGCTCTTCACCTTTTGCATTGGCAAATATGGTGTTCTTTGTTGTCTAAGCTGTAATACATCTTCAGATGCTTTTTATTAGGTTGTAATATTCTTTGAGTAAATAAAGTCCACAAGTTTGTTTTCGCTGACTACAACGTGTTGAATAATGGATCGATGATGATAATGTAAAATTTAAGTATTTTCAGTCAAATAAAATTTACCGAATAAATTTAAATAAATCGATAAAAAAACATTGGGTTCTCATGTTGTTATGGGTTATGTACAACTTAAAGGTAAATTTAATATTGCTAAAAATAAAACTTGAACATAAAGTTCACTAAAAAAACATGTATAAGGAATTTAATTTATCATTTGCAATCATACACACTACACTACTACACCGAAGTCGATTTCAATCACGGGCAACCGCTCCGCGACGGCGTCTAGTAAAGGGAGTAAATGAAGAGTTCCTCGCAAGTCGTTGAAATATTCCGGCAGCGCTTGGAGCCCGCTCGCTCACTGCAGGCCGCCACGGCTCCCTCACTCGCGCGGTAATCAGCTTTTGTGCGCAGTAATTGGGTGTCTGAGCTACCAACCGAAGCATTTATTCCCGATAAATTGAAAACTGCTTTGTGACTGGAATCAGTCCAAGCTGCGGGTAGCCTTTTTCCATCTATCTACAGACGAGCTATTCACGGTAGGACTTGATCATTTCAACAGTGTGCGCTCCGCTTATACTGTACCAATCGGAAGTTCAATAGATTTTGGAGCTCAGAGGAATTTGTAATAGTTAGTTCGGTTTATGTTATGAAGACAAATAATAAAGAAATTAATTCAGTTCAGTTCAGAAATGTTCAGAATTATACACATGAATGGTTTGATAAGTGTACCGTAGTCTTCATATCCGTGCGATCTAAACTATTATGGTTTGGTATGGTAAAACTGCGTAAAATATCGTGGGATTAAGTTTCTCATCTCAATTTCTAAATTAAATGCTATAAAACCACCATGAGTACCAAAAATTGGTAAAATTAATCCGTAAACATAAAGATTAGAGAGATTTCATTTTTGTCACGTGTATACTATTAAGGATACCGATCCTTAAAATGTTTAAAGTGAGGAAGTATGCTTAGATTTTTAGGGATCCTGCCTTCTCGCCAAAAATTGTTTGGCCGATTATCACTTGCCAACTATTTTTCATTTTGACAACTAACGATTGTCAAATTTTTATATGCCAACGTTTCATTTGGTAGAGTTATTGTTAAGCTGATTATTATAATGACACAACACGTTCAGGTCACTTATACCGCTTAAGTTAGAAATTTCAAATTTGGAGACCGTGTTGATTTTAGAAGGGATTTGTTGAAATTCAACCTTTAAGAGGGGTGCAAAGTTTGTATGGGAATTAAAAATACTAGGTTAAAGTTACATCGAACTGTTCTTCGACACTATTAATAGTAAAATACGTAATTTGGTATGTTCAAAATTCTACCTCTAAGATCGTGGCATCATTATATAAAGCTTAATAGTTGTTTGATCGTGTTTATCTCAGTAAATAGGTGGTAATACGATTTGTTAAAATGTAAAAAACATTAGATTAAGGAAGTAGACATTTCCCATATAACTTCATGGCATGACCCTAACGCGGGTGAAACTGCTGGGCTTATTAATTTTACTTAAAATTCAGGTTTGCAGGAGGCGTGTAATTAAGACAATGTATAAAATTGCAATAATGCTAGTAATGGTCTAACTAATGAAAATATTGTGCCGTTGGAGATATCCTCCCTCGCAATTGTAAGGCCCTTACCGTTGTATCTACGCGCTGGAACGGCGTCATTTGCATATTTTAATAAAATAATATCGCAACTGAATCGTAACTGAGAACTTGATTTAAGTTCTTACCGCGATGAATGTAAATTCGCCACCGCCGCCACCGCAATTCCAGATTTCAATTCTGGAATTAATGGCAGGCGTCGTGGGCCGACGCTCGTCTAATATTTGCGTTACTTCCGGAGACTCTCTTAGCGATGGATATTGAATAAATTAGTTCCAATGAGCTCGGGTCGTACTGGCCATCGAACGCCTCCAACTGATCGCGTTGACTCTCAACAGATCAACAATTTCGCCTCCGTTCGTTCGTTTATTATGTTACAATATCTTGAAGGCTATACACGGCGTCGCTTGGCCCTGCTAAGCGTGCATTAATATTGTCAATAGTTGGGAGTTAGTGGAAGTGAAGTACGTGTTCCGCCTGCCTCTATCTTCGGCGCAGCTCACGAGGTGAATTCGAATGGCTTCCCACTCCGCGTCGCACTCGGCCGGCTCCCACCTTGCGCTACCTCCCCGTAACGCCCCATAAACTCGCGTCTTAATTTTAACTTTATTTCTTACCGCTACTGTTCCAAGAAAATTAAGTGCGAACGTACCGCTGAAAGATTGGCAAGGGTGTTATCATGTGCCCTAACTTTAAGGTAATCTTGCCTAATACTATCAACGCATTTTTAAAATAAAATAATGAGGTAACCATGTTTTAATTTCTTTGATTGAGCACAACGATTTAAATCTAAAGGAAATCTATTTTCGTATTTTAGTAGTTTTTTTAGTTTATTTTTTTTTATTTTACGGATCCATTTTACGTCCATAAGATTTCCCATCTCATTGTTCGTTTTAAAGAAAATTGATACATTTCCTACAATAATGTAAAACAAAAACATGTTATTTTATAGGTATACAGACACAAAGCTAATTTTCTTCGAGTGGGATATTCGAGAAGACACAGAAAGTACTCGAAGTGTACATTTACCTTTGTAAGCTTTATTTTCGTATACTTAGTAGGTTTTCTTTTTCTGCTTTTGGCACAGAAATGTGTGCCCACGCTAATCTAATTTGAGATATTATCTAGCTGGGATATAATATCGTACAAGGTTAACATTTTCTTTGAATTTCACTTACTGTGCTCGTCATATGAAATTATTTTAAACAGATTGAAATCAGAGATTTTATTTCATTTATACGCCGAAGACGACGCTTCGACGTTTGCAGTGAGACCTCAATCGTTGCACTACTGATCGAAACGTCAGGATGCATAAATTAAATAGAACGCGCGATTTTAAACATTTAAATAGCTTCATATCCTTTTCTTAAGATAAAAATATTATTCTAATTTTAAAAAATGTATTTACTGTTGCTTCCTAACATAATAAATGTATGAACCTTAGAATACGTTTTAATTATACAGTATTCCATTAAGTAAAAAAATTAATAACGTCAAAATTTATTTTAGGAACATGGTGTGGGCGCTTGTAACCGTGATCCACGTTTATTTTATTAGTAGACTAGATGACGCCAGCGACTTCGTCCGCGTTGTAACTAAACTTATATGAATTTATTGTACATGGAGGCATGCCA
>DWKW01003154.1:0-10282 GCA_018250115.1 Doberes anticus
GCATTATAAGCTTGGCGCGAATATCTCACCCACAGACCACTCGAGTAAAACGACTGACAGTACGCTTTAAACAATGTGACTTTAACATCTGTAGTACATCGAGCGAATCTGCGAGCAAGCATATTGCACCTCACCACTAACGCCCTCCCTCTCTATATTATATTTTTTATTTCCTTGTACCAATACATACTCATACCAGATAGGTATGTGCGCAACTAACATGTGACACTCAGATGCCATACTCGTTTATATTTCTGAAAATATGTTTAGCATATACCGATACCTACTCCTCTTATGCCTTTACCTCGCGCCTGAGATCCAAGGTTAGAGAATCTCAACAAAAACATTTGAATATCAAATTTTACGATATCAAGACACGATCTATGTCAGGATATAATGGAACCACAGCGTAACGAATAGGCTCACTATCAATTGTGCTGATTTGAAATTCAAATTGAGCTATTTCAGTTCCAGCCGACGTAAACGGTGGCGCCGCGCCTTGCTGTGTATTGATAACTCTTTGTTAGTAAAGCGGTATTGATTATTATCAAGTACTCCGAGCGTTCGTTTCGTACGTCAACATGATCATACAGATACCACAACCACATAATTATACAAAATATTCTTGAAAATACTTTAACATAAACTTAACACATAAGATAAAATTTTGATGCTGTTAGAAAACGTTCGCCTGCGGCGGCACCACCTCTATACGTATTTCTGCCGTAAAGCAGCAGTGTAAGTACTGCTTTGTTTCGGTTTGAGGGGCTATTAGGCAGAAGACACTGAATAGCAGGTATTCCCAACTAGGTCTCAGGAGTAGCATCGCATCCACCTCCAACCTCAGTTAGAACAGATAGTTCCATGGTGGAAAACCAGGATCCTCGCTCCCTTCTATTCCCCATGCCACCTCACGAACCACGCTCTATAACATCCTTTTTTATCATCAGTAGAGTTGCCAACAATATTTCGAAGTAGATAATAAAATTTCCGAATCTTTAAAAATTTTACTCAAATGTCACTTCATCCCTTACTTTTAATTTTACAGTGAAATGTGTGTATAAAAGTTTTAGTACTATCATAAACGCTTTAAAACCAACGCCAAGATTTCTCTAATCCTGGTAAAGATGGCAATTACGTATCACGTATAAGTGCGTTTAAAATCGACGGGAAACGTGGGCAGTGTTGGATTGAAGCCCAAATGAATATTCCCGCCATAAAATTCTACAAGTTTCGACTATTAAAGCCGAAAGGTCGTTAGTTTCCGTACTTAAAATGTAATTAGCTTCAAATGAACAAAAACCAGTATGATATGACGTTTTGAGTATCATGTTAGGAGATATGAGAAGCACTTGATGGTGGTAGAGTCATACGACGAAGGCACGCCGGCGGCGGCACCACCGCTGCACCCATTTCTGCCGTAAACAGCAATCAGTGAAAATTGCTGTGTTTCAGTTTGAAGAGTGTGGTCCAGAGGACACTGGATAGAAGGCATTCCAATTTAATCCACAGCAGCAGACTTCCGTCCTAGGTGAGGTTTGATGTGGGTGTCCGTGGGCTGCAGTGACCATTTAGCATCAGGTGGTCCGCATGCTCGTTTGATATTCCGTCAATATGTAAAAAACTGGTAAAGACTGGATGTGTCCCTGAAGTGGCCACTTAACAAGTATTACGAGGGTTAATATTCACTGACTCGTTTGCTACTCCTTTAATTTTAAAAAAAGTTCAAGTTAAACCTAAACGGTTTTCCAGATTGAGGCATTTCCAATCTAAAAGTTGTTACTGCAAATATTATCAACGAAACAGCATTAACTGTCTGAAACGAATTGCAAAACCGCGTCGCCGCCACCGAGGGGCGACAAGCGGCGGGAAATTGAAGTTGTCCTCTTTAGAGCTTCCCGGCTCGACGACTTTTCCTCGGTTTACGTAAACGACAGAGGGCTGTAAGTTTGCCAATCTGTCCTTAAAGTACAGCAGCAGTTCAGCGATAGTTTGCAAATCAGAAACTCCGAGTTAGACGAGCCCGTAGCGACGTTGACGGCGCTGCTTCAGGTAGGAAAACATTGACCTTTGCGTCGTTCTTAACTCGGCAGTTTCAAACATAATACTGGCGTGTTATGTTTGATATTTTTGTGTTTTTTAATACAGTATTTGCTATCACTGAGCTGGCTTCCGACGTCACCTGAGCTTGTCCACCGATCCGCATTAGGCCAGCGTGATGGCTTTATGTCTAAACGCTCTCATCTCTGCGAGGAGACCCGAGCTCGGCAGGGGGACAATAATGGGACGATGATGGTTATAAAGTTATAGCCTTTTGTTTAAGAATCTCGACCTCGAGCTCCAGGGGGTAGGATCAAGTACAGAAACGCACTTCCAATTTTTCTAAATCGATTATCACTCGCTTGAACGGGAAAGGAAAACATCGTGAGGAAACCTACAGGCTCAACGGTTCACTATTATGTACTCAAAGGCATGAGAATTTTTCAAACCCATTTGACCACCGTGGTGGACGGTAGCCTTAACCGTCTAATCTATGAAAGGAACCCCGTACCCTGTTGAGGGACAATTATGGGTTGACCTTATGATACATAATCAGAGGATTGGGTCTTTTTGAATTCACTAGACCTTATTTACAAGTTGATATGTAGGTACGATTAGATTTGCATGAAATCGCGTGTGGGTGAAGGCCTGCGTTGATGGAAAGGAAAACATGTTCGAAATTCGCAAACGGAAAAGTTTATTAATTTATCCACTCATTGACAAACCAACAACAGGCGGCGGAGAGCCCTCGCCGGCGGGTGGGTACATCGAAATATGTTTCACTGTTACAAAGAAATATATGAATAGATTGCTGAATAATTTTTGCCTTGGCATTTGAACCGTGGGCCGAGCGATTCTTCCTCTGTAAGCGATATAGGTCTCATGCATTATTCTAAAATATAAGTCAGCCACGTGTATATAAGGGCTGTGCTCCACATGTTTAGTCGAATATATCCAACATTTGTGAGAAATTTGTTTTAATACAAGTTGTTGGTGTCGAGTGACTTCTGCCTAACTACACCCGTCAAACCGAAACATAGCAGTTCTTACGCTTAAGACTCTACAACCATATTTACAAATATTCGTTTTTACATAATTATACAGATTATTAGAGCTAAATAGTAGGTAGTGTAGCTGCATTCCCCACCAAACACTGCTTTGTTAGCAACGGTTCAATTACAAATCAAAACTAACTACAGTTTGTATTTGTAATTTGTCATCTGTAATTTGAGTGGGTTAGGTGGAATAGACTGAATAGGAGGCATTCCAGCTTAGTCCTCAGGATTAGCAACGCATCCACACACAACCTCAGATACTTACGACCTCAGCTAGAACTGTTTGGACGTGAATATGCATGAGTTGTAGTGACCACCTTAACACCAGGTGGCCTGAATACCCGTTCGCTGCTTCTTCCATATATATTTAAAAACCACCTTTACAGACAGTTTCATATTGGACTCTAGACGTGCTCGAGTTTCGAGATCTCCTTAGCTTGCAGCGAGACAATAACTTGATATTGCTTTGTTTCAGTGATATTTACTTTCAGACCGGAACCCACTATCAGCACTTCACAGCAGTGCAAGCTGTATAAAGTTTTAATAACGCCATCAATTATCCCGTGTTCTAAGTTCATAAAGCTAATAATAATGTAAGTTGCAAACATTCCCTGCGTTCGAGGTTTTATTGTGAACGACAACGAAGTTCGTTACTCCGTAGCACGAGCCACGTCATTATCGCTCGACTCCAACTTATAATTCGGACCCTCCGCTTGCCCAGGTGCCCCGAGCGTTCCAGGTGCGACACGCAATACCTCGTCGTTATCGTACACGAATTCCATATTTTTCAGTGCACTGTGAATATAGCACGATGTGCGGAAAGATATCCGTCTGACTTGTTACCGTCGGCTGAACGAATCTGTCGTTCGCTGTGGGGCATCGGTTTAATGATCACGTTTCGGACCGTCCTCGACTGACTCGTTAACATAGATAAAATCATCTGTTTATAGAAATATGGGTACTCACAAAGATTTTAGAGACAGTTAAGATTCGACTATTTCACAATTGAACAGATCAAATCATATTGTTATTGTTATGTTTATGCCGTAAACCAGCAGTGTAAACAGAGTGTTTTGGTTTGAAGTACGTAGTTAGATAGAATAAACTGGACAGGGAGGCTTTCTAATTTAGTCCTCAGGTGTAACAACGCAATCAGGCTCGATCTCAGACAGGGCTTCGGTTCTTTTGGTAAATGGTTGGTACATGGGCTGCAGTGACCACTTATCATGGTGGCCTGCAAACTCGTTTGCTACTCATTTAATATATGATGAAAAATCATACCATAAACGATGCATGCAACTTGTGTCTGTAATGAACTCCGAACATTATTTTACGTCATAAAAGTAGCATTAATCCTCGCATTACAATTTGTCTGTGTTACTCTTCGTTTCGGGAATGGCTTACCGACACTTTAAAACACATTTATGTATTGCACTTCTGTTGAGAAATGACGGCAGTACGATATGTTACTTAAATATTTTTACTTTTCGTATAAATATAAATAATTCTATCGCTGTATTTCGAGGAAAAAAAAACAAAACGTCTTCACATTGTGTGCTTCTGTTGAAAATCATTTGAAAAAACGTATTAAATATGAAAAATAAAAATATGCCATTAAACGGAATAATCTTGGTGGTGGTACAGTCTTATGTCAAAGGCTCGCTTGTGGCGGCACCACCTCTGTACCTATTTCTGCCGTAAAGCAGCAGTGTGAGAACTGCTGTGTTTCAGTTTGAAGGGTGTGGTTAGACAGAAGACATTGAGATGAGGCTTTCCAACTTGCCTTTAGAAGTACCAACGTATCCAAAAACCAACCTCAGATAGGAATTTCCTCCTTGTTGAGCTTTAATGTGGATCCGTGGACTGCAGGGAGCCCTTAACATCAAGTGGCATGCATGCTCGTCAGCTAATCAGTTAATATAAAAGAAGCACGTAACCCTGCGTATTGTTGCAGGCCTCGAGAAAAATTGACACAAATTTGCAAAATGGAGCGACAAGATTTGTTTACTAATGTAATATGTATTATTCCATACCGCGGCAAATACTCCGCAGCGACTAGCGCGAATACGGACGGGGACAAATTGCGCCGCCGCCCGCAGCCGGCAGCCGGCAGACGGCAGCTTCCGACGCGGCCGATTATTCTTCATCGGTAAAAATGTAAATGTAGAAATGGCACGGAAAATAACTAGATGCCAAAAGGAAGGCTCGCAGTGCCACTGATGCATTAATATAACGACTATGAAGCGTCGAGTCGCGCGGGCGTTAACAACACGTTTATGTTGAATAAATTGCATGGGAAAAAGATCAACAAAAAATATCACCTTCGAAAATCCAATGCAGCTCCGCGCTGTCTATTGTGCATTTCCCTTTACCCGGTGATTAGCTTACCCGCCTCGCTTGCCATGAGTCAGTGGGAATTTAGTCGATTTTATGCAATGGATTTTACGCTCGTTGGCGCAAATTGCCGTCATTACGTATGTCATAGGAACTATACAAATTGCTCGGAAGTGCGTCGGGAAAGGGAAACCGTGCAGATGTAATGAATACATAATGAAGTACAACGTTACTGTTGTCGAGTTATACTTTCATAACAAGCAAAATAATTAGCAAATTATGATTCAGCTGTCGACGCCATCGCCTATGCATTCCTGCCGTAAAGCAGCACTGCTCGTAATACCGTATACCGGTCTGGGCCACGGTAAGCGGATTTCACTAACATAACAAACTTACTAACTTACTCGTGAGAGGCAACAATACATCTTTGCCTACAGTTAAATGGATCTTAAACTATAACCGGGACGGGATGTTCATGATCCGCGTTGATCGCTTTATGTTTGGATCGGGAGGCTTGAGTTCCCGTTCACTAACAATAAAGACAAGAGTTCATACGAGATATCCACTTTATCAGAAACCATTATTATATTATTGTTGCATTCTCTTATAAAGCGGAGAGAAATTTAAACAAACTTGTTTTTAGTTGACTATGCGTTAAATGAAATCTGTGATATTTTCTATTTATTATGTAAGGGAAGTTTCAATCAACTTTAATAGGCAAAGTTAACGAATATATTTAACTGGATAAGAATCGATAATATATTGTTCGAAATAGCTTCGAAATAACTTATAATTTTGTTATTAATACTTAAAAAATAAAATGTTTACTGTGAGTCGACCTTTAGAGACAGACATATGCCATCTGGATCTACCTGTAGACGTTTTTAGCCTCTTATTTGCAGCACTTTATTTTTATGTATTATAAGGTTCATTATAAGGTCATGCGTAAGCCGTGGAAGAGCTCTTAAAGACAATTTATTACAAAACATCGTTTGCTTTTCTATTTTTTATAAATATATATTTTTAAATAGTATACATATAAACTTTCCGAAAGAAATTCTCTAAATGAAAGTGAAAATCGTCCAAATCCAATCCGTTACGCAGTTTGAACGTAACGACCGGACAAACAGAGCGACAACGTGACTAGGGACTGTGTTTCATATTGTGCAGTGATATTTGCGAAACTTTCGCTTTTATTGGCAACAAGGTCAGTAAAAGTTTGGCAGCGCATTCATCCGATAAATGCCGAAAAGCTGGCCGCGAGTGAGGCCCGGCCCGGTTCCCTAGAAAAATTCTAATCACCGTTGCCTCGGAACGTTCTATGTCGTATTTGTCAGGGGGACGGAGCCGCTGCGCTGCACACAGATGCCGTGCGGTCCGGTGCGACGCGGCCTCTGTGTGCTGTCTGGCTTTACGATGTACTCACGCTTTGACTGTCAAGACGAATCGTCAGATTGCCCCTCGTATTCGAGTCTTTAAGAAACAGGAATATGGACAAAACAAATGTCCTTCAGATTTAACTGTCTAAACTACTTTATTATGTGCGAGTTTAGTTTGTGTTCGAATTTAAATTGTTTTCAACCGGAAGGGTGATGTGAAAGGGCCACTTTTATATACTTATAGGTACTAGCTTCATTCGCGTCTTCTTCGAAACATACACTGCAAATTCTCGGACTTCCTCTAAATTATATAAAATACATTGATTGATTGATGCGTCTCATCTAACATTAATTTATATATATACAGATAAACGCATGTTGGTTAAACATACATTGCAACTTAACGAATGTTTCCGATGCGCCATCATGCCTACATGTTACCTACATGAACAGAATGAAAGTTAGTGTTCTGTCTTAGAATGCAACCGCGTTTTTTTACGCAAATTTGGTTTAGGTCATAATTCTGAAGTAATAAATGTAGCCAGCCTACATTACATTACTTTACGAATAAAATTTTTGTAAAATGAAAGTTAACTGATATATTCACTTATGAATAATGAAGGAAAACATAGTGACGGAACCTGCATGTCTCAGAGTACTTAATAATGTACTCAAAAGGCACATAAAGTCCTCTTTCCTCCTGCAGTATACTGTATACACCGTCATACACTCGGCAGGTCTATTAAAATGTTTATGTCACTCGTATGCGGTCGCGGCCGGAAATCTATTTAATAAATAAATCAGTATGTCGTAAAGCAATAATGTTAGGTAAGGTTGTCAGGTAACGGTGACGTGCTTCTCTACACAATTCTTAGTAATCGTATGGCCAGTTGCACGCTACATTCCACAATACAAACGACTCGTTTTACTCACATATGCAAAAATTTCTAAGAACC
The DNA here is from genome assembly GCA_018250115.1 of Doberes anticus. Classification (NCBI taxonomy): domain Eukaryota; kingdom Metazoa; phylum Arthropoda; class Insecta; order Lepidoptera; family Hesperiidae; genus Doberes; species Doberes anticus. Next base: position 7,765 of record DWKW01003154.1, read on the forward strand.
TGTAAGTCTGAATAAAATATAATGTTTTTAATAACGTTCATTGCTTTTTTTTATTTCGAGGTTCCTTTGGTTTTTAAATGCAGATAAACTTTGCCTTTTTATTCGCCACACATTTGAAACGCTTGTAATAAATCTTTTAACTAAACAAATCCGATAACATTCAACTTCCTCGCGTAGCCCTCATTGACGAGGGTCGTGATCACCCCGCGCTGGAAACATCTTTTGTTTCACGATGTTACGCTGCCATCTGACTTTGTGGATATAGCCGTAACGACGAATTAAAATCGTAACGCCACAAATGAAAATTGCAAAATCAATTAAATACTCCAACAGTTCCACACTTCAGCGAACAATAGCTACGCAGGGAACCCCAGCAGTCAACAGGTTGTCCATTGCTACAGCGCCAACAATCTTTCTCTCTTCCAACTATTGGACGAACCGAGTCGATCGAGCAGTTTTACGACTAAGCTGATCTAATCCTACTTGTAGGTTTTGCAACACCAGCCGAATAAGTATGTGTTAAGGGCACATGTACGTACGTGGAGACGTGCAATAGGCCTGTAAAGATCGCCACGCAATAAATGAAATTAATAGTTAATCTTTTCATAATTAAAAATTACATTCAAAAGAACAAACGCTATTGTTTTTTTTTGCTGTGCAAAAAAACACGTATGACAATCGTATATGTTACCAATACAATAGTGGGTAACGGTTTAAAAATGCCCAAAGCTGAGCGACTCCCGCCTCGGGCGCCCTAGGCCCCCCGGGGCACTAGGGTAGAGTCGTCCTCTGTGTGATTTGCGCTTTATGTATACAGCCATTAGCTGGCCCAATATGGAATAGGCATGATAGATCAATAAAAAAATATATAGAACAAGGATCTTTTAGTTTTTAATACATCAACGAAATAGCAAACGACCTGCATTACAGCCAGCAACAAATAGGTGCAACCTAAGTTTCGTATCCGAGGTTGTACATAGTTGCATAAAGTTGTGAGTCATAAAGACCGAGTCGTAACGCCTCCAGTACAGTGCATTCTGCCTCGGCATTTCCCTCTCAATGTCTCTTCTATTCTCGGCAGTCCGTGTAATCCCTGAGGACCTACAAAAGGTACCGCTCAACTTTCTGAGTGCGTATAGGTGATGTAATGTTATGAAGCGCAGACTCGGTCCTAGAACGCCGTAAAGTGTTCGTCCGTATACCGTCCTGCTCATAATTATTGATGTCGCAGTTAGAGTCAGAGGTACAAAAGCAATAAAAGATTCTAAACTGAATTTGAAATATATTTATATAAATATCTATATTGAAAAGAAAGCTTGTATGTTTGTCCCCCATACGATAAACATTCTAAACCGTTGATCAAATTGCGATTAAACTTTGGTAAGTTATTGTCTGCTCGGGAAGGTTTCCGACATACTCGTCGTAATCGGTGGCGCGCAAGTTGTTGCTGAAATGAATGTATTTCATACAGTTTAGCGGTAGCCAATGTGTGTTTATGTGTACGAGTGACAGTATTGGAGAACACGCGAACATAGTCGAATGCAACAGCTAGTATCAATATTAAAATACAGTATTGTATACGGAGAATAATTCATTACGTGCTCTCGTGATAATTAAAAACTTTCCGTACGATCTTTGTACGTTTGTCATGTTTGTTCAAACAAAAACATTTGTATTTCGAAGCCGATTTTTTTTTTAGAAAAATCAGGACATCAAAGGAGTGTACATTGCAAGGCCACCGAGCCAGCTGATGTTCGATGGTCACTGGGAGGTCTATGCGTATGTACCTATACGCTCTTAATCCTGAGGACTCTGGGGAGTAATAGAATGCCTTTTGTACAGCATTTTGCCTAACCACACCCTTCGATCCGAAACACAGCGAAGCTCACATTGCTGCTTTACGGCGGAAATAAGTGCACTGGTGGTGTCGCTGCATGCGAGTTTTCCATGTCAGACCACCATCAAAGTTATCATCAATAGTCTAATCAAGTTTGTGTAGTAAAGTGCCATGTGTGCGGCATGCGTGTCGTTAAGAAAAGCTTTGTGAGCTAAAAGATAATTACCATGCTTATTCATTAACAATCAAAGAAACCTCATCAGAAATCAGAAATCAAATTCAACGGAATATTTCTCAACAGTTCGGACAATCGGGCGATGGAATCTCTATTGAAATGTGTGGGGACAGCGAAATGAAGAAGCTCCAACATGGCCCGCAATCAAATGAAGCCCATAAAGAGGAAATTAGAGTGAACCGATGTGGCACCGCCGGGATTAGCCGGCGACTGCGTGTTTGTGCGCGGTGAAACTAGATGGCGCTGTTAGTGCTTATAAAATGGTAGCATGCGGTTTGTTCGCTGAAATAATTTCTGACGACGGCATTATTTCGAATTAGACTTTTTTCTTATCATTTCAATTTCGATTTCAATTGTGGATAATCCTATAAATAAATAAATAAATAACGTTTCACACTCATAGCCCCACAGTAGGATTTTTATCCTGTGTCGTGGGTGCCATGGAC
>DWKW01003155.1:0-10282 GCA_018250115.1 Doberes anticus
TATTTTCAGTATTAACTCTCTCCCTAGAAGCGTCTTTAAACAATTGTATCGTCTCAATTATAGGCATGTCTTGTATTGTTACCTTTTATCATATTTTAATATATCGAATATTATTAAATATTACAGTACGTGCATCCACTTTTATTCAGTCATCATTAGAATCGGCATACGTTTTTCTTTGTATTGATGATTCATATCCTTACGTACACATATGTACATAGAATTCGCGATGCTATATGAATGCAAATGCCGTTAGGATCCCTCGTGCTTTGTATTTTGATACGCGTAACTGTCCCTGTAATACAAATCTGGTGGAAAAAATATTTTTAGGATCATTTAGCAGGAGACATCGACACTGTACACAGGGCATTACTTTCTGGTAGGAAAACATGTTTAATTCGTTTCAGTTCTTGAATTATTTTAGCTTGAAACAATAAACGTTTCTAATTAGCTGAGAATCTATAACGTCGGAGAGTAAACGTGAGCTTACGGTATCTCACGTTACTTTCACGGTGGTATTTAATGCGTCCGTAAATAAATACAAGCAGCAACGAGTAACGTACGCTCCGCGCGCATTGATTGCTGTACGACCGACTGGCCTTGACCACGCGTATAACGCGATTTACTAATTTCGGTCGCGTATTGTCTTAATCCTTACGTTACACGCAGCACCTCGCCCTTGACTTCCTTCCCGTTCGACTGTTTTTCGACTACTTCACTTCACTACCATATTCTTTTTTTTATGTTTCAGTTGGAGAACGAAGTTATGGTAGATCCTTGGAGCAGCATGGACTCCTCGAATTCACCATTAACAGACTCCGGACCATCTGCCAGCGAAGACTGCACTCCATCAACCTCCAGCGAGCCCCACCGTGGATCTCTAGAAGTCTCATCCCCCGTATCGCCGGACACGCGCCGCTTACCTGACCCAAACGACACCAAGCCCAAAAATGGAAATAATATCCCCCCTAAAACAACAGACAAGGCGCGTTCCCGAGATCTCACTCTTGAACTGGAGACCCTAGAGCCCGATCATCTCCCACGCGGACTGCATTTCCTTGACGACGACTTTCCGCCATCCAGATTGAACATCGAATGCCGAATACCTAAACCGCACTTCCTTGATCACTCCCCATCACCTGACGAATTCGACGAACGCAGCGACATAACAAATCCAAACTTTCTAGAAGACGACGTAGATGGTGATGATAATAAAGCACAAAAAAAGACTGGAGTACTTCCAAAACGACCATCGAGAACGCCGTCCACCTCATACGCCAATTCAGAAGACAGGCCACACAGGTCCAATTATAGAAGTACACTGCATTATGGTTTAGAAAACGCAGCGAGATCTAGCGAACGAGATAAAAGGGCTTCCCAGCTGTATAGAGGCACGTGGCCGGGAGAACGAGATGTTTGGACTAGTCACGACTCTGCTAGCGTTCGCAGCTTCTCGAGCAATGGTTCCGATTGTCCAAGGCCTTCGTCGAATTTAGAAAATAAAATGGAATGTGTCTGCTCCTTAATTTCTCTACTTAGTCTGTCACCAGAAAACAATGCTGATCTTAGTGGACCATTATTGGATATGAGTAGATCAGTGGAGAGTTGTATAGCAATGCGGCAAGCTGGGTGTATACCGTTGCTGGTACAGTTAATACACTCAAAGGTTCAAAGAGAAACGCGAGATCGCGCAGCAAAGGCACTTCGCAATATTATTCACACGCAAACTGATGATAAAGCGGGTCGAAGAGAAGCGAGAGTGTGGAGACTGTTAGAGCAAGTAAGAGAATATTGTTACGCGTTAGAAGATTTAGTAGAATCTAGAAAAGAAGGCAAAGATGTAGTCGAGGATGACGCAACAAAACATCCAAGTCAAAGTGTTGCTGCTTTAATGAAGTTATCATTTGATGAGGAGCACAGACATGTGGTTTGTCAGTTGGGTGGCTTACAAGCGCTAGCTGCATTAGTGAGCGGAGATCAAGCGGCACACGGTAGCAGAACTGATGACAACACGTGTTTGACAATGAGAAAGTATGCAGGAATGACTCTGACAAACCTAACGTTCGGAGATGGGAACAACAAGTCATTATTGTGCTCTTTCAAAGATTTCATGTTGGCGCTGGTTGAACAACTGGAATCCCCAAATGATGACATGCGACAGGTTAGTTTTCTGCGTTTTAGATATTTATGATATGCTTCCGATCAAATAAATCTTAGTTTCTAGAATTTTATTTTAGATAACAAAAGTATATTTTTATTTCAGGTCACTGCAGCAGTGCTTAGAAATCTATCTTGGAGAGCAGATACAAACAGTAAACAAGTATTAAGAGAGGTTGGTGCTGTTAAGGGTTTGACAAAAGCAGCAATGACTTGTCAAAAGGAAGCAACCCTTAAGTCGGTTCTATCTGCTCTTTGGAATTTAACAGCGCATTGTTCTATGAACAAAGTTGCTTTATGTTCAGTCGAAGGAGCCCTGGGCTTCCTTGTGGATATGCTTAGCTACAATTCACCAACGAAAACATTGGCTATTGTAGAAAACGCAGGCGGTATCATGCGGAATGTGTCTAGTCACATTGCCGTTCGAGAAGATTACAGGCAAATTCTCCGCGAGAGAAATTGTTTAAGTGTCTTACTGCAACATCTTAAATCTCCTAGCCTAACTGTTGTGAGCAATTCTTGCGGAACTCTGTGGAATCTGTCAGCGAGGTGCCCTCAAGATCAACAATTTCTATGGGACCATGGAGCAGTGCCAATGCTGAGAAGCTTAATTCATTCAAAGCATAAAATGATCGCGATGGGATCTAGTGCAGCGCTCAAAAACCTGCTCAATTCAAAACCTGGCAAGACCCATATTATTTCTCTAGATACAACAGCGAGAAATATGAATTTACCTGCACTGCCTACGTTAGGCGCGAGAAAACAGAAAGCTCTAGAACAGGAGCTGGATCAAAACTTGGCTGAAACATGTGACAATATTGAGCCGGCCACATCACCTACAACAAGTAATAGAGATGAGAAAAATCTCTACGATAAGATTTCTACCGAACGTCAAATTGCTATGAACTTAGAGAGGCACAGAATGACATCAAGTTCACCTCTGATGGGTAATCTGAGTTCACAGATATCACTCAGCCATAGCGCACACTTAGCTAGCTACCTGAGTTGCAGTAATACTCTTTTAAAAGGTGCTTTAGTTACACGTTCCTCAGGCGGTAGCTCTAACAACGTCAACAGATCGGAAAGTAAAGATTCCGTTACTAGTACGCATTCAGATTCTGTCTTCGAAAGAGTGATGCGAACAGGTAAAGTTCCAGTGCCAACACCTAGGACCAAAGATTTGATGAAGATGGAATCTGGCGGTGAAGATTTTAAAACATCTTCGAAACCCCTGAGCAGAGATTCTACTTACGTTCGGTACTCCAATCAGCCACCTGTTCCTCCTCCGAGAAGTTCCACAGAAATGAGAACAAATTACACAGAATCTGGTTACGACGTCGACCAGGATTCTTGCGACCAACCAATCGATTTTAGTAGGAAATACTCGGAGACTAAGACGAACGAATCCGAACCTCCGCTGATTGAGAAGCCAAAAACATCTGAGCCAAACAAAAAGTATTCGAAGAAAGAGAGCGCCAATAACTTCGGAGATTATCAAGAGACTGATTTGGATCAACCTACGGATTACTCCATACGTTACGCCGAGCATCAGTCCGAGACTGGATCCGATATCTCCGAGCCCCCAGGCCCTTCTGTTCACGAGGATACCATCAAACACTTCGCCACCGAAGGTACCCCCTACGAAACTCCGATTATATTTTCGACAGCAACTTCAATGTCCGATCTACGTGTGATAGGAAAAGACGGGAAACCCAAAGTGACTCCTAACGTGAAGGAGAATCCGGAAGTGATGACTCACTCCGACGAAAAGGACACGTGCTCAATAGAAGATCCTCCGAGACGTGACAATGACGGAGATATTTCTACACCCCAAGTAGCATCAACGACAGAGCCTGTTGCTGAGAAGCGAGGCGTATTTGACACGAAATTCAGTTCCGGAATGATAAGCCCAGAGAAGCCTGTGAACTACTGCGACGAAGGTACGCCCGGTTACTTTTCGAGAGTGAGCTCTCTGAGTAGCCTCGGCGAACCCACTGAAGAGGACTGCTTAGCCAAGAAGAACGCGATGGCGACCATCAACGTAGACCCGAGTCCCCAGGAACAAAGCACCAGCAGCTCAGGAAAAGACAAGGAAGGTATGTATATGACATTCAAAATATAGTTTCATTTTAGAAAGCTAACTACCACCACCACCACCACTTTGTTTAGTAATATAATTGCCAGTACTATAACTAGCTCGATCATAGATATTTTATTAACTGCTTACTCAATTCCATAGAAAGATGTTGAAATATTTTTGTAATTTTGTGACGATAAAAAAAAATCTTGTGATTGAACGCCGCAATCTGTGCAGATTAATTATGAGCCTATATTAATGCGAGGAATTGGTGATGAAACCCACCTGATGTTAAATGATCGGTAGAAGTCACTGGACAGGAGGCGTAAACCTGTGGAGTAGCGACGCATCCACATACGAACTTAAATAGGACTTTCGGGCCAGTTCAGGTTTGAAGTGGATGTCCATTGGCCGCAATGAACACATAACATCAGGTGGCCAACATGCATCTACTATGATCATAAAAATTTTTTAAAAATGAATTGACAGGGTCTCAATTATATAATTTCAAATACGACTAAAGAGCCATCTGACTTCACAGATGCTTTTTGTTACCTTTTCAAAACCGGAGCACTGCAGTGTCTGCATCACTTGATCAAGTTTAAAACACATTTTTAAAACAACTAGGACAGATGTCCTGTCTGAGGTAGTACGTGGATGCGAGGACTAAGTTGTAATACCTCCTGTCCAGTGTCTTCTGCCTAAATACATCCTTCAAACCGAAACAGCAGTTCTAACACTGCTGCTTTATGGCAGAAATAGGTGCTGCTACGGTGGTGCGACCGCAGGCGAGCCTTCGACAAGACTCTACCACCATGTATTAATTTAATATCGATTCATCGTTACTCAAATGAATCCTTACAATCGAGATATTGTAATAGTCCACCCTGTTTTAGAACATTCTACTAAGTCAGATACAGATGTATATGTTGGGTCATGCCAAGTCTACATGTTGATGACATGATTCTGGAGGGCACCTATTTCTATGGTAAAACAACAGCGTGTACACTGTTGTTTCCGTTTTAATTCTGTAGTTAGGCAGGACTTTGGACAGGTGGCGTGACAACTTAACCCTCAGTATTAGCGACGCATCCACGTACAACCTTATTGGATTTTGGCCGTAATAGAAGTATTGAGTATGTCCACGGATTGCAGTACAAAAAAGCAGGTGGCCTGCATTTTTTTTTTCTTTATCGTAAAAGACTAGCAAACGAGCATGCATGTTCAGTGGCCACATCAAACCTCAACTAGGACTCACAGCTTAACATAAGGATTCACTGTTTGTGCCACGGATACGCATAGAAATAAGGATACGTACTCCCGGACCAGAAATAGAAATCTAAATTCTAAATTATTCTCCGCTGGGAATGGGACTCGAACACTCAGAATGCCAGATCGGCATGTTGGCTGATGAGCCATAGGGATCGGGGGGTTTTAATTTACTTTGTGCTAGTTACCATAACGTTGGTTTAAATCTTTAAAGTTATTATTTTAAATTAATTAAATTAAAGTAAATTATTTTTATAAGAATTGTGGAGTCTTTAACCGTTTCGCTGTCCCGTAAGTAGACACAATAATATAACAATGGACTTGAACCATATATGGTACATCGGACTGCGAACCTGTTAATAATGAACGTTACAAACTTACAGGGTAGTATATTCCGATATCTATTCTTCGCTGCGTTTTCAATCTTCATGCCTTCCTTTGTGGTGAACACATCTATGTCGTCAACAATCTTCAAAGCATGGAACTCGCCCTCAAATCCAGTTTTGCTCTCTGGCTTTTGATATTCTTCCATTTCCTAAAGACAAGCGAGAATTTTATTTGTATTTTGTAGTGAAATGTGTCTATTAGAAGTTTGGGTCTTGTAAATTTATATGTTACTGTACGTAGTAGGATCGATCGCGAATTAATTCAAGTAAAGACAATATGACAGGTATTACAGGGCAGAGTTTGGAATGAAATAAAGGTAGGAAGACCTGATATTATGGTCGGTAATTAATAAACCAATTGATTAACCAGGAAACTTCCGTTGTATTGTCAACATGCTTGACGGTGTTAAATATGAAAATGCAAAATAAACCATCGATTTTATTCCTTATTTCCTGTAAAAAATACACCAATAGCATTAATAAAATATACGAAGCTCAGATACTTTATTGTTTTCCGTTAATTATATCAGCAATTTCATTAACAAATGAAATTGCCTATGTTAATTTATTCTGTTGAAAGATATAACAAACAACGGAAACAAACAGAATGGAAATTAATGCAATTCGAGTTTCTCTACGAGGCACTCGAAATATATGTATTTACAAGTCAATGTTTAATTGTATTAATATAATTTTAGTGTTAAGATGCCGAAAAAATTTGAACCTACATTCCACATTACTTTACCCGTTAGTTAAATTTATTTGAGTTGCAAATTTTTTGAGTTCAAACGCATTGCAGATGTGTAATGGACGTTTATATGCAGATACAAAAATATGAGTGAACATGATGATGATGAACGTAAGTATGCGTAAAATACAAAACATTTAAAAAGGTATTTTTGGCGGGAGATAGTAAATTAGTGGTTTAACTAGACTGAAAACTGGGTTTAGTAACATTACCAGTTACAAAGTTTTAAAACTTCTCAAATATTTGTTTAAAAATGTCTCTGAAGTCAGATACGTTTATTCAATACGAATAACCGAATATTTTACCTAAATTTCATTCAAATCAAAAATTGCAAAATTTGTCTAACGTATCTATACGAATAGCATTCCCGCCATGGCAAGTGGGTCACACGTAGAGAAAAAAGGCTCACCTGCACTTTTTGATCAATATCATGTGCTCTTATCCGAGTGCCACTAACCGGCTGTAGCAACCGCAACACGTCTCCAGAGGTCTCTATCATCGGATATGAACGGAAGTGCTCGATCAGACCCACAAGGTCGTCGAACTGCTCCCCGCTGCCCACGTCGTATTTGTTTTGCTAAAACATGAAAGAAATAAAATTAAAGATAAGACTTTAAAATAATTTCGTAACGAGCATTTCAGTTGATGCAATTACGTAGCCTAATTAATTGCGGAATTGGATACCGTCTGTCGTGGGCGTTACGGACAAACACAAACAAATAATTGAAAAATTTAATTAAGACACAATTCATTCAGAATTGGCTCACTGCTTCCTGGGGCATTTAAAGATTTCCGTTTTATGTTGTAGTTTTGAGACGTGAAATCTGCGTTTTATGCGATAGCGATAACCTTTTCTGAGTTCTTAATTTGAGAGCTTTGCATCCAATAGGAACGTGACAGTTAAGTAAAATATGGGAATATGAAATATTTTTGCGTTTTAACGATCGAATAAAACTATAAAGAAGATTTCTTGTAGCACAAAATGCGTAAATTTCCCACAATACATACAAAACTTTAGTAGGTGGAGTTAATTCCGGTCCATTGACTTCTATATGAATATCTATGAACAATATTGACTTTTATGTTCATAGATATTTATCCCCAAAAAAGACATAAGAATATAACAAAAAGTTATAATGACATTATTCGAAGCAAGTAACTATTTAAAGTTATTAACATTTTTTATTTATTTACTTAACCTAAGCAAACAGGCAGACGGGCCACCTGATAGTAAGTGGTAGCATGTGATAATGTGTTAAATTTGAAGAAGACAAGCACATTTCTTAAAAATTGGTCCAATAATACGAACTACCTTAAAAACTCTTAGTTAAAAAAAAGTAAGTTGTAAGTTGTCCTTCGGGATCAAGGTCGTGTTCATGGGACGTGACGATGATCACGTCTCATGGTAGAAGCTTTTTTATGAGTTCTTGCGTTTCCTCGTAAGTCTTACAAGTACTCTAATGAATATTGTCATTTTAGTCACGTTCATAAATATTTCAAATAAGGTAATTTAGGACAATTTAAACATTAGCAAAACATACACGCATTCAGATATAAATAAGGATATTAGTACTACTTAAATATGAAACATTTCCGAAAATTGTAGCCTAGTTTTGCCAATAAAATATTTATTGCTTCATCTTGTTCTATTCTGCTCGTTACATATGAGCTCGTCACATAATTGTACTCGTAATGATCCTTTATCAATAGTGTTGTGTTGTTCGAGAAACGATACCTTAGTGAATAATGCATTGCAGTCTTTTATTATGTAAGGAATCGTGCAAGAAATAATCACACATTATACAAATGAATGCTGCTGACATAGGATCTCATCAATACGTATCTAATTACTAAAAAGTGTACAACATTCACTATCCGCATCTGTCTGTTTGTACGCTTTGTTCTTCTAAACGAATAAGCTGATTTTGATGCGGTTTTCATTATCATTCAGTTTTTTTTTTCAGATAGTTTAAACGTGTAAAACATTATAATTATACAATTAATAATGGTTTAAGCTCAAAATAATTGACGTTTGATAATTAAGTCTGAAAAAAAAAACTATTTTCACTTATGCTGGTATAAACCTTATGAAATACATAAAAATAATCGAATATTGAATTGTAGTTCCTAAAAAGGTCTACAGAAAGCGATGGCATACGTGTGTCTCGCAAGATTGACTCTTTCAGTAACCGTTTTTATCTTCTACCTATAAAACAGGTTATTTGCTAAGCTATTTCGATTAATCTAGTATCAATCTTTATCCAGTTAAATATGTTGGTTGTGTGTCCTACCTTATACATTATATCATCTAAATTAATACTTTACAAATACAGTTTTCAAATTGTAACTCAAAAATAATTTGTTTAAAGTTAACGAATTAAAATCTCTCCACGTAAATAAGTATGTTTAAACTTCGATAAAAAATTCAAAAATGTAATTTAAAAATGAAAATGCTTTCTTGCTAAATGCATTTTTCGTAACGATGAACTGTCAATATCAAAGCGCTGACCTATCTATTTGATCGGATAGTACTTGTGTAGTCTCAATCTTTTGGGCACTTACAAACCCTTAGTGCTTTTTGGAACCTAGTCCTTTATACTGTAAACAAAACGCCGCCACATTAATGAAACACACTCGTGTGAAGCCGAGACTAGCGTCTTGTTTGTTCATAAACTATGTAGGCCCAGTAAGTGCCATTATGCAGGCGGGAACTAAGCAGGTATAACAAAGCAATACATTTAAAATCTCTTGTGGGAACCGACAACTATGTAAAGCTTAAGTAAAAACGTATATTGTGTAAAGAATAAATACATACCAAGAAATCTACGTAAGTCCACAGTAACCTTTCCTATTGTAGTTAGAAATAACGTCCGTATCTCTGTACTTGCCTGTAATTGTTTCGAGCTATCTATTCATTGGTTTATAGAAACGGCAATTAGATTTATTTATCCCAGACCAATTTCGTAAAAGTACATATTTCGTATATCACTGTAGACGGATGGTCATTGTTGTAAGTCATTGTTCATAGTTACCTATAAACCATAGTATAGACATGTCGTCGATGAAAACTGCATGCCTAATAAATGTATAATGCTTTCAACGGCATTTCTGGTCCGCGACCGAACTTAACCATGATAGACCTCCTGTAATTACTTAAGAGGATACCCGTGCCCATCACTGGGCCAATAACGGTCGAGCACCAAATGCCATGTTTCATTAAACTTCATTCTCATTATAATTTATGAATCAACGAGTACTCACAATAAGCGTTTCGGTATGCCGATAGTGCGACCCAGTTGCATAAATCGCGATGATTCAGTGAAGAAACGTACCTCTGGTGTATTCAGAATGTTTTTATGGTGTGTACGAGCCAATCTTATACCATACTCATCAGCCAGCCAGCCTTCGACCCTACATAGGAAGGACCCTACATACGTCGAAGGTTCTGCCGTAAAGAGCTGTGATAACTGCTGTGTTTTGCAGTGCAGTTTAAAGGGTGTAGTTAGGTAGAAGACACTGGACAGGAGGCATTCCACCTTAGTCCTCAGGAGTAGCAACGTATCCACATAAAACCTCTGTTCCGTCCTAGTTGAGGTTTGATGTTTTGTGGATGTCCATGGGCTGCAGTGACCGCTTAATATCAGG
>DWKW01003156.1:0-10282 GCA_018250115.1 Doberes anticus
AAGTGCGGATTGGCGAACATCACATTCCTTTGAGAACGTTGTGGAAACCTCTCAGGCATGTAGGTTTCCTCACGATGTTTTTCCTTCACCGTTATAGCGAGTGATAATGATTCATAATATGCACATAATTTAGAAAATTAAGAATATGTAATATTTCGAGAAATAGAGATGTGTGCCGGGATTTGAACCTCGTTCCGCCATAGCGTGGTCGAGATACTAAACCACTAGGCTATCACTCACGTACATGATGTTATAATATGTTATAATAACACTAGTAAATATCCCACTGGATCACATTATCGAGATAAAAAATCCTATGTGTTAAAACAGGATATGGTCTTTCTGTTTATCACTAAAGTTTCATCCAAATCTGTTCAACGGTTAACGCGTGATTGAGTAACAAATTATACTTGCGGTATTTGATGTTTGTTAAACGATGTGTAATAAAACAAACATATCCATTTAATTTAACCTCTATATATATCGTCTGTTTTTTTATATAATGTCAGAATAGCAGACGAGCATGCAGGCCACCTGATGTTAATTGGTTACTGCAGCCCATGGGCATCCACATCAAACCTCAATTAGGACGAAAGTCCTATCTGCTTATTCGTGCGTTGCTACTCCTGAGGATTAAGTTGAAATGTCGCCTGTCCTTTACCTTCTTCCAAACTACAGAATATAGTCACATTGCTGATTTACAATACTTTAGCGTTTATAATGTTACCAGGAATTGCTGCGGTATAAACGTAGTAGTAGTATCTGAGATTGTATTGCTCCTGAGGACTCAGTCGAAATGACTGTCCAATGTAGTCTGCCTAACCGTACCTTCAAACCGAACTCGGCAATGCGAGTACTGATGCTTTACGGCAGAAATAGGTGCAGAGTGCCAACGCCTTAAGACTCTATCATCACATATAGAGTAACCACTGAGATACGACTTTCTACTACGGAGTAGTCTTATTACTTCTCAGTATTTTCAGTATTGGTCCGCAGAGGTGATGACAATTGTGTAAGTCCACAGTCCTGTTTTATTTTGGTGTAGTTGTAATAAAAGAAAAATGGTAAAATTTCAGTCCGTTTTAAATTTAAAACGGTTTTATCTTTTGGTGTAATAAACACTAAAAAGGTGTGCTCTGTCAAACAGATCACAACCAGCGGCACTTTTTCTCTCGGTAAAAGTTTTAACTTAGAGCTGTGAACAACTGAGTTACTGCGGTTTTCTCGACCTGAATAGTTTAGTGAAATTCGCTGAACAGCCGCTGGCCGCGTGCCGAATGTTGCAGTTAAATAATTTGTGATAACCGCTTTCATTTATTCAACTTTAAACTCGAATTTTCAAGAGTAATTTCACATTTTTCGGTAAAATTCAGACTATTTATTAAAACATACGTACAGTTGTAGCGTTGGTATATCGTAAATGATGTGTCATGTTTCGGTCGTACAGATCAAGTTGAGAACTGTTCGAGCTTACTGATTAAATATAGTCCTTATCCAATTTATATAGAGTTCTAAGTAGTGTTCTAAGTAAATTTTGTCTGGCATACTATTCTTATTTTAATGAGATATTTTTCTAGTAAGAGAATAGCAAACGGACATAAAGCCTACTAGATTTTAATTACTCATTGAAGTGCATGGAAATCCACATCAAACCTCAACTAAGACTCCTATCTGAGTTTGTATGTGGATGTGCTGCTACTTCTGAGGACTACTAGATTGCATCCTATCCAGTGTCTTCTGCCTAATTAAACCGTTCAAACCGAAATAAAGTCGTTATGTCACAGCTGCTTTACAGCAGGAACAGGTGCAACGGTGAGCCTTCGACATAAAATTCTACCATTATCAAAATAATAATAAAAAGTAAAATAATGATGAAAAAATTATGCTCAAGCATTCCGATGCTGGAACAGCGCTCTGCTTGGTTGGCGCTGACTCCTACGTACTCGTAATATTCGGTGCGATTGTCGTTTGGATCAGTAGAAGTATATTTCCAAGCGTCTAAATCGTATTTATAGTTTCGCTTGTTACCATCACGTAACAGTCGTGAAACCTTGTCGTTGACATTTAAAAAGCGTCTAACTTTCTTGTTGTGGTTGAATACTAAGCTCCTGATGTGTGCTGTTATCTGAACTGACAGATAAACTTTCATATTCAGATTATATAAATTGCATTTTTATATCCATAAAGATTCACAACAGAGCATCGTTAATAAAAATAAAATACAATAAAAAAAATATAATAAAATACGCATTAATTTGATTAAACTTTAAATAAACGAAAGAAACCTAATCGCCACTCTGAGAGTTTACCCAGCATACTGACAGAATTACCTTGCTAATTAAGCTAACTTAATTTTCGGCTGAGGATCTAACTCGTGGATCGTCAGAGGCACGAGGACAATTTTTAGTAAAATTGCTTATCGTGAATACTGGCGCTATTTCGATGCTTCCGCAGTTACCGTCGCAATATATCCAAAATAAAAGGTGAATAGCGAGAAGAACAGTAATGCCTACAGGGCATGCTATCAGGTCAGTTGCATAGGCCACTTCGTCTTTTCGGGTGGAGATAAAATACCATGCTTTAGCTTTCCGGGACCAGGGATACACTTTACAGGGATTTATGTTTGTCCGTGAGACAGTCGGATAAATAGTATGAGATAAGTAGTATGTGTAACAAATGAAATTACAAGAAATTTCTGATCGGGTTTGATTTCTTCACTTTAAGGTTGCGGCTTCGCTATGTATTATTACAGAGTTTATTTATCGGGAAATCTAACGATTGAGTAACGTAAAACTGTAGCATATTTATTTATTTTATGCTTTTTGATATGTGTAAACTAACTTGTACTAATAACTTCGTACCCGTAGATTTAGGTCAAAAAGGTAAGGAAATAAAAAGGGATATATTCCTCAAGAACTCTTAATTTTCCCGGTATAAAAAGCATTTTGTGATAATAATGTATAAGTATGATGTATAAGACGTGGTCTATCTGATTGACAATTAAATTTGCTGAGTAGTTTAAGTACTTTAGGCTGTATTATTTTGTGATTTAAGGAGTTATTTTATAAGTTGTAATAAAAAAATCTTTATTATTAAGAGAATATAACTTTATAGAAAAATATTTAAAATGCTTCCTTTACTTGTTTTTAATTTATTGCCATTTTTAAACATACTGATCATGAAAAAATATGAAGAAATCACGAAGTGATCTATGCGTCTAGGTTTTTTTTTCTTGGCATATCCACGTGATGGTATACCTACTTTGAAAAATAATGTTACGGGCACCACTTTTTGACCAAAAATAGTCATCGGTGTATCTTATTTTTGCATTAATTTTCTTTAAAATATATATTTCTAAAACATACTAAATAAATACTTCTTTAAAAGTCTATTTAAATATTTAAAACGAATAATCTCGACTCTCATTGTTTAATAGTGACATACTGATGGCGGTAGAATTTTATGTCGAACGCTCGTCTGCGGCTGCACCACCGGTGCACCTATTCCTGCAAGATTCAGTTTGAAGGGTAAAGTAAGGTAGAATACATTGGATAAGAGCAAGCATCCATGTATTACCTCTGGATGTCTACGGGCTGCAGGGCAAGAAAACGATTAGTTGCCACTTTTCAAACAAATCTTCAAAAGAAACTTATTACTCATTAGGATACTCTTGCCTGTTCTCTTCTCTCCGTGGTTAGAATGATCAAGCACGCCAGCCAAGTACCGGTTGGTGGGCTTAACAAAGCTCGTATCTCGTTAATTAAAATTTTTAACTGACATTTGTTCATATGATTATGAGTTTTCCTAACAATTATGACGCTTTCAGCTTCCCCAGATGAGACTGCGAAATTCATTACTTACGTAGAGCCCACGCTTTTATCTCGAAAGATGTGCTTTTGTAATCACATTACGCAAATGAGAGCTTGAGAATTCACGGTTGGTTCGAGATAGGGTCGTGATCCCAACAAATGTCTCTTACACTTCCCGCCGACTTAGTCTTCCTTGAAACGTTAACTGATACAGCAGGGAAGAGAATAATGGCAGCAGTTCACCAATGAACTAATGATCTGACGTGAATTAAAAATTTATGGTAGTTGAGATAATAGATATTTTTTTTAAATTTATAAGTATGTTTTTGTGTGTGTGTATTTTTATTTTACTATACTGAAGAAGTAGCAAATGAACTTGTAGGTTATCTGATGTTAAATGGTCTCTGGAACTTATGGACTTCTGCATACAAATTCAATTAGGACCGAAATACTATGAGGTTGTACATACTTGGATGCGTTGCTACTCCTGAAGATTAAGTTGGAACGCCTTCTATCCAGTTTGATTACACCGCACTTTAAAAACAAGGCAGCGTGAGTACTGCTGCTTTGCGGAATAAACAGTCGCAGCGGTGATGCCGCCGCAGACGGGCCTTCGATATCCTCTATCAACATCTAAAAAATGTACAATGACGACTTACGTGATCCGCCTCCCAACTTGTTTAGTTTAGTGTATATATTATAAAAAATGCAAAAATCAAATAGAGAAGCGTAAACAGATTACGAATTATGTTTAAAAAGAAAATTAAAATAAATTTTCTTTTTAAAAACACTAACGTTACAGTAATTTATTGCTCGTATTTGTCACCTCATGTTTATTTGTTAAGCTGCAAGTTTGTAAAAAATCCAGTAATATATATCTCCGGCAGTGTTTAATTCGAAAGAAAATTACATTCATTACAATTTAGCAGATTGAAGCAGGAATCCTGCGGTCGCCGCGAGAGTAACTCCATTTCCTGATACGTGCTACGATTGCTACGTCGTAGTTCGTAGCAGACTATTTCGGAGCTCCAAGTGCTTTATCGTGAAAAAAATTCACATGTTTTTATTGCTCTTTATTATCTCGGTGGATTAAGAATAAAAAAATGTAGAATAGTAGTTAGAGATGTCACAGTAAAATTTTAAATTACATTACACCGCTTAATTAGAAAAGCATTTTCATTATACAATAATTTAATGATTGGTCATTAATCAACCAATAAAATAAAATCAATAGGTATTATAGGTGATAGAATACAAATATGCCTACTTAGTGGAATTAAGTTTTTAATTTTTAACTATTGCTACTAATAAATAAACTCCATAATATTAAAAATCTCTAACTCCTATCAATTTTACATACTTCTTTTTTTATTTACTGGTCTTTTTTGTTTTTAATGAAAAATGTATTGAAAAAGCTAGTGTATATAGGTCAAGTGATATATAGCGACCTGTTTCTGTACTGAGTTATTATAAACGTTTTATAAAAGAAAGAAGTGAAACGAGAACGGGGTCTCTTAACTGGTCTTAGTTTTATTTACAGTAAGGTATACCCTTATGTACGTCAGCGATACAAAATAAAAATGCCTTTAAATTTTCTTTCGTAAGTTTTTTTTATCATTTTCTTTTAAAAACTTTATACTAAATAACGTAAACAAATATATAAAACTAATTTCTTATGTTATAAAATCGATAGATTATTTATTGACCGTTTGCTTCACTTAGTTTTACTAAATAAGTAGTATTGCTAAAAATAATGAGGTTAAAGCATTAAAAGGTGAAAACGGTAAAACACGAAATTAGGACAAATATCCATAACAGGATACATAAATGTGTTTTACATTGTTTTGGTCCTTACCGTGGCTTAGTTGAGCTTAATCTGCTATTATGTTGTGTTAACCACGCACAATGTAGAGATTTGCTTATTCAGTACCGCGGCGAAGGAAATTTAAGGGAAATTAAAATCTTTTTCTGAAGCGGTACTTAAAGTTGTATGAATCATTTAGATTGAGTATAAAAAAAAATATATTGAGTAAAAATATTGATGTATCTAGTAAAATTATAATGGGGCTAATATTGTACAGCGAAGATACTTATGCAAATCTTATTGATATCGACCAATTAAACGTTTCTGAACAACCTTTTTTTTAGGAATCTTGTACGTATATTTTTGTATGTGCTGCAACTGCAATCGCCAATCATGCACAAATTGCTGAATCGTTTTAAACGTGATAATCTCAGTTTAAATGAATAGGGTACTCTACGAATACTAAATGAATAGCGTACTGAAATATGTTTGAATAAGATAAGTACATAAGAATCGCAAAAATAGATTGACTACTCTGCAGCATGCGCTGTTAAATATGCGGGAGGTCAATTAAAATGGATAAGAGTTTTCTCGCTGATACGCGGACATTGAGTCGCGGGTGGAAGTCTAATGTATAAGTAAAGCACAACACACATAGTTCGTTTGGACTGATCGTTTTGTAGAATTTTAAGCAAGCGTAAGAAAAATGAAGGTGTTTTGCTTATTGTAGAACGGGGAGTAAGAATATTGAGTAATATGGAGAAAAAGTCTTGTAACTGTGACCATAAATGGCTCTGGCTGTGTTTATCCTCGTTAATCTTTGTAATGTTACATACATAAAAATACATAAAAAAAATATTCTAAGAATTACAGGAAATTTCAAGGTTTATTCGTAAGAGTGTCAATTTGAGTTTTGAAAGTTTTATGGACTTACGTTTTCTTCTTCAATTGATTTACTTGAATTTGGCATACGTATTCTAGAATATAAATAATGAAATAAGTGTTACAGAATTTTCGAAAATCATCCCTTGGCATAAATTTACATTGCACATTTATACAATTGCATTATTTATTTAATCGTGTTGCTAATTTGGAAATTCAATCAAATCAAATAAAAATTTCTGGTATCATTTTTCATTTATTTCATTATTCTCTAGAAACACGTTCAGAACGGGTCTAAACAAGTTTTAAATTTTCCAAAACAACCTCTATGAAAGGATGCAACAGGTTGTTTATACCTTAAAGGTATCTGAAGTTTTTTAATAAAATATGAACAACTAAAAGGATTTAAATGAAATTTAGCACACATATAGACTATATCTGTTTAAATTAAAATACATTCAGATTATTACTGGGAAAATATATGTTCCCCACGAATTATTTTCCTTCTTTTTCCCTTATTTTTAATTCTACATCCAAGCGGATGAAGTTGCGAGCACACATTATTTAAGAAGTATTAGCAACAATTATCATCCATGCCTATAGTATACAGATAGTATAATATTACATAACAATGCTGTATGGTGATTTGCATATGTTTCAGCTTCTTTTTCACAGTATTTCAAAACTTCAGTTCATCAGTTCAACCAGTTTAGCATTAAAGATACTGAAAATAGGTAAACCATCAGTAAATGAAGCTTGAAACATAGAATGTAATTGTATTTTCCATATTCTGTGATGCATTGAACATATGACAAAGCATGCGATAAACAATACAACGGGTTAAGTTATCGTTGCGTGTTCGTAGACAGTATCATCAGATTGCGTTATAAACTGCAGCGTGCATTGCCAGGATTGTTGCAGCACGACGGTAGGATATAATCTAAAAAAACCGAGTAAATAGCAGAACTAGCTGTAATTTTTTCATAATAATCTGGATATCATGCGTATTTCTTAGTTTGTTTCTTTTCGGCTGCTTGTAGGAAAGATACAAGCCTAAATACTTAGTGTAGCAGAGTTTAGAATTCTAGATAAAAGGTGAATGAAAATGTTTTAGTTAGGTTTGTTATTAAAAATGTATGAAAGCCTCGAAAACGTTACGAAAACTTGAATAAGATAACATGTTTGGTTCTCAATATATACACGTGTATATCAAAAATGGTTTTTTTAAAGTTTTATTGCACTATTTGGTATAACGAGGAAATATATACATATATGTGTATTTGTATTTATGAAAAAATTGTTTTCAGTACATATTACTGTTTCGAGCCAAATTAAGAATCTTGTAAAATTTTATCTATATTCCTTCCAAAATATGGCTTTAACATGCGAACGAATTTGTTATTGTAGGTAGAAGTTTTTATGTAAACTGTATTGACAATTTTCTGTATACTGACCTGAACTGAACTAGCAGTTCATATTACTAGAGCAAATTCATTTAAATGAATTTTGTTTTTGTACTACCGAGGTGTTTAATATTCATATTCAAAATAACTTAACTTCTTAAAAATAACAATACTTCAATTAACATACAAATAGGTTAAATTATAAGCATGAGATAGTCATTGAATAAAACAAGACGTACATGACATTTAATTATAATAAATTCCACTTGTCAATTTCAAACGTTACAAACACATTGTACATATTGTGATGTCATGAGATCATAAACATAGCTTGTATGTGTTGATGGCGTGCTCGCGGGCTGAATCCATCCGATTGTTATTATAATCTACAGTGGCAGCGAATATCGCCAATGTGGTGCTACGATATGCGATTTAAAATCGGACTCCAAAAAATACGTCCGACCTATATTATATTACGAGTTGACTTTTCGTTTTTTTTTAAATATTTAATAAAAAAAATTGAGGGAGTCAAAGGTTGGCACGAATGGCAAATTTTCATTTTTATAAGCCGAATAGAGATTAGCATAAAAAATACAGATCAATTATGTAACGTTAAACACAATTCAGCTAAAAGCTTAAAATTTTCATCCCAAGATTAGATCAATCACCAGTATAAATGAGTAATGGTTTAAAATACTATCAGTATTAAAATTTTGCGAGGAAAAGGAAAGCGGTAGCAGGTGCCAGCGGCGGTGGTTGTGGTCGGTACAAAAATGACGGTATCAATTAAAAGGCGGGTAGGCAGCGGCCGCGGTGCCCGGCGTCATCCATCACGCCGGGCGGCCGCCTGACGCGGACAAATGAAGTGCGATTTGATCCGACGCCCGACACCGCCGCTGATCCCACTTTCATTCACAACTTATGCAGTCACTAAGAAAAACAAGGAGCCCCAGCTCATTAGGACGGCTAAAAAGTCTTATGTTTTATTCAGGCGACTCAAGAAAAACGGCTGACCGAAGTAATTTAACTTTTAAACGAGTGACAATTGTTCGATTCAAAGAATGTTTAATAGTAATGTCTATAAATTCGGATAGATTTAAAGAGTGAGATTCAATTTCATTTAATTAATGTTGTTTTTGAGTAATTGTGACATTCTCCTTAAATTGTTTCATAAGGAAAATAATATTTAGAAGCCTTCGTTATTGAACTTTTTCAGTTTGAGTATATAAGATTAGCATGAAAAAGTTCGCTCTCTATGTTTACTCTCGATTTCGTTGTTTTTACGAGTTTTACTTCTCTCGATGGTTTAATGATGTCGTAGAATTCAAGTATATTAAAGCCATCTGAGGGTGCTGCTTCCAAAAACAAACTATAAAGGATAAGTGCGGTCCGACCCGAAATAGTAATGCTTGGAACGCGACACGTTCTAGCAAACGTGGTAATGATGATTTTTGTTATACATATAATATATTATATAATGAAATACAGTGTGGTAAAATAGTCGTAGTAAGCCTAAATTGAAATTCATGGGCAATAATTCATATTCTTAATCATATAAAATGTTATTGACGAGTCATAAGCTGTAAATAATACTTATTGGCGTTGTTATAATCAAATGTATTCTGTACCTTCAATTTACAAACCAATACTACTTGTTGTTCTCATGTATCATTTCAGAGATCTGCACGTCACAGATTTGTAATTGTATGTATGATATCTGTATCATCATTGTCGAACCATTATCATCCCACTGCTGGGCACAGGTCTTCTCTCAGATACGAGAGAGTTTAGGCCATAATCCACCACGCTGGCCAAGTGTGGATTGGCGGACTTCACATGCCTATGGGAACGTTATGGAGAACTCTCAGGTATGAAGGTGTCTTCACGATGTTTTCCTTCATTGTTAAGGTGAATAATAATGTATATAATGAGTACCTATTGTAACAAGTTAACTATTATGTTCATTGTCATCGCGCCTTAATATGACGAGAGTTGGCATACTTCCCGCTTCGCCGCTGCCGGTAATTCTGTTTTCGGCTACGTGCTACGAATCGTTAACGGCTACTCGAAACTGTCCGCTAATCCTTGCAACTTTTCCTTTTTCACGAGCACGACATATCTGCAACGGCAAGATATTGCGTCAGCTGCTAATAATATTTGGTAATTGTTACTAGGTAACATACTTATGTCATATAGTCATAAGTCTCCTTATATTATGTTTTACAGTACTTGTGGTGCGATTTTATAAAATAATATGAAAAAAATACTTTCCTTAATATAATAACGACCGTATGGCGCCGTGGTCAACGGACTGCCGTTCGGAGGGTCCTGGGTTCGATTCCCAGCGGGGCAGAAATTTTAATGATGAATTTAGATTTCTGTAC
>DWKW01003157.1:0-10281 GCA_018250115.1 Doberes anticus
TTCAATTTGTAACTAATTTAAAATACATTTTTCGATCGCTACAAGAAATTGCAGTAAAGCAGAAATTGCAGATTCTTTTAAAGATCTAAAAGAAAATTTAAGACTATCTTATCCAGCATGCCCGCTTTTCACCGCACTTCCACTGCACCATTTTCAGCGACGACAGGAGGCGTTCCAACTTAGTCCTCGAGATTAGTAATTTGATTTCAGTTCTATTTGCAGTTGGATTTCGATGTGCATGTGCTGCAGTCACTCAATAACAGGAGACCCGCACGCTCGTTTCCTGGTTATTTAATACTGAATCTATATTGGAAGTCAACTTTATTTTCAGATAAATTTTAATCAAACAGAAAATTTAATTTAAATTTATTTTCTGTTTCATTAAAATATTGATGAAAAAGGAATTTTCCCTGCTGCTGTTAAGTGTAGCAGTGATGTCATATTACGGTGAACTTTCAGGCGCATTTTTTTATGTTTCCTTCACCGTAAAAATATGTGTTAATGATTTTATTAGTAGTTAGTGTTAGCCTAGTGGTTGAGAATCTCCGATGGGTCGGGGTCCAAATTCGGGCACGAACCTATATTTTGTCAAAATAATTTTCGTATCAGAAATTAATTATCGCTTGCTAAAGCGACGGTGAAGAAAATGTTATTGAGGAAACCTGCGCGCCTAAGATTTCTACATAACGTTCTTAAAGATATGAAGTCCGGCAATCCGCACTCGGACAGCGTGGTCTATGACCTAAACCCTCTCAACTCTGATAGGAGACTCGTACCCGGCGACGGTACAATAGTGGGTCAATGATGACTATAATAATCAGAGCTGGGCTGAGATTCGAACAAAGATGCATTAATTGACTATTAAGTGTCAAAAATTTGTTAAGCATCTCGATATTTAAACTCTCACTAATTGAAGAAAACCTTCATTTCATAACCAGTGCATTGAAACTTTCACGGGCTATCTCTACTCAATGTACATAAATTTATTAGACAAATCTACACTTGGCTTACGGTATAATCGCTCTTAAACTAAACGCTAAGCCGTCTATAATTGCCTGCGCTGGTACTGCTTGTTATTGCCTATTATACATCATGTTTGTAAGGTATGACCTATACGCGCTAATTGTTTACGTCGAACTGATCCTTATCCCCTCTATGTTAAGCTTCAAAGTAGCTTGTCTTAATTCGTAGTTAAGTCTTATAGTTTTGCCGTGTGGTATATGATACCTCAGGGCATACCGGAAGACCTTCGCCCAAATTAATAAACAAAGTTGCGTAAGGCCACTAGCGGTTAGCCCGCTTAGCGATGTTTATCTTCAAGCTGTTTGCTTCTGATAGCACTGTAAGCGCTGGAAGTGTTGCGAACTACTTTTGCATTTCACATACGTTCATATTCACGGCAAATATTGTACGATGCAATTTTAGTTAGGGAATATTGTGGCAAAAGCAAAGTATAGCGATTTGAAAGAATTTCTCACAGAAAATTCGTGCATCACAATTTTGCACAATATTACTTGCTGCCTTTTCCTGGTATGAGGCCACGGCTCAAATTATGTCTAGAATTTCTTTGAGGGCAATAATATATGCGGACGGAGCCAAGGAGAATAGGAATTTCTGCTGCATTTGTAGATTGCCAGAATTGCTTATTATAGTGCGGTCGTAGAGCACGAATAATTTCATACATTGGCTCGTCACTAATGATTTATGTCGCTCGCATATAATATCGTACGATACCATTCTGGTACATATCCATATGCTATGGACCACATACTTCGTAGTTGCTTGCATTGACGTGCATTGCCTAGGCACTCGAAAAGTGTAGTGACCTGTTAGCCATTGGGGTCAATGGCACCACAACTGTATAAAATTGTTCGTGTTCCACCGTACTATATATTCAACTCATTAACGCTTTTCTAACCCACTTCCAGTTTCCGAGAGTTTTGACATTGAAGATAGTCGTAGAAAGACCTTAGATAGGACTTCCGTCCTAGTTGATATTTGCTGTGGATGTCTATGGGCTGCAATGACCGCTTAACATCAGGTTGCTTGCATACTCGTTTGCTATTTCGTAAATGTATAAAATAAAAAACACAAAAAAATAACTGTTACCGCATCGTATCAATACTGGTCACTCAAATGCCAGGTATATAAAAAGAAATTGATAGTTATCGTAAAGTTACATCCAGATGGTAGATCGTTCGAAGCACGTGAAGCTCTTAAGCTCTTCTAACGAACCATATGGCGCAGTGGTCAAAGTACCGGCCTAACGTTTAAAGGGTCCTGGGTTGTATTCCCAGGGGGGCAAAAATTGCAATAATGAAATTTGAATATCTATACCTTTTCTGGGTATTTGTGTGCTTGTTTGTGTCCATGGCACCCACGACACAGTTAATCCTACTGTAGGACTATGAGTGGGAAGCGTTTTTTTTAAGTGTTAAACTTTTCATTAAATCTATGGTTGCATTACGATATTATTGCATTATAGTTGCGTCAGTGATTGCCTAGTGGTTAAGCGTCTCGACGTTAGGTCGAGGTTCAAATCCCGGTACGCATCTCAATTTCTCGAAATATTGTCTATTCAAAATTTTCGAAACTATGTGCTTATTATGAATTAATTATCACTCACTTTAACGGTAAAGGAAAACATCCCGAAGAAACCTGCAAGCCCGAGAGTTTTCCACAACGTTCTCAAAGGCATGTGAAGTCAGCCGATCCGCACTTGGCCAGCGTGGTGGACTATGGCCTAAACTCTCTCGTCTCTGTAAGAAAACCAGTGCTCAGCAGTAAGACGGTAATAGGTTGATAATAATAATAATAATCTTTATTGCTGATGTTTGCTGATATTTATTGATGATGATGATGGTTGCTTTTATACATAAATAAATGAATTTTATCCCTTATCGATTCTCTTTAATAGTCTCAGAATGCAGATACAGAAAAAATCATAAATCAATATACACCGATCCTTTTCAAATGCAAGCAGTCCGGTAGAATGAGAGCTCTGATACAAGGATAATTGTCTCTTCAATCGTTTCTATGAATATTTTTTCAATGCCGTTTTCAATTTGACCCATAATTGTCATCCAATAATTCCGAGCGCCGAGAATCCAAGAGTAAATTTTCCGTACCTCAAATATTTGTACAATTTGGACTCCGGATAGCACTTTTTCTTGATTTTTCTTAGAATCGCGGTAAATCATTAGGGACTTGTTTCACCACTGCTCTACTATATACATATTTATCTATATATATGTATGTATGTCTATATTAACGGAATAGTAACCGAGCAACTTATGGACATTCACATCAAACATCAACTAGGACGAAATAACCTGTCTGAGGAAGTACGTAGATGTGTTGCTACTCCTGAGGTCTGAGATAGAAAGTCCAGTGCCTTCTGCTAAATCACACCCACAGTAGTTCTCACACTGCCGTAAGCAGACATAGCTGGGGTGGTGCCGCCGCAGGCGAGTCAGCAAAAACAGTCTTATGTCGAAACATGAGACTGTTTTTGCTGCCATACTACTCAAAAATATTTCTATTCAATCTAACGTTACGTAGTATGATAATATGTATTAGAATTACATAAGATACAGAAAAGCCACATGATCCAACGTTATTAAACTGGTGATATCAAAATTTTAAGATATCCGTCTAATGCCTTTAAACGAGCAATTCTTGTATATATTCGTATATGTATAATCTGAATCTCGGAAACGGCTGTAACGATTTTCTTGAAATTTTGCACGCAGGGGGTTCGGGGGCAGTTAATCTATCTACCTAGGTTTCGTTTTTAGAAAACATCGATTTATCCCCGTTTTCAAGCAATGAAAAAATTGCTAGAATATCATACTGAAAAATATGACTCTTTCTGACATATATTGGAGGGTAGTAATACTATTATTATATTTATTTGGGACCAACTAAGTAACTGCTTTACCTACACAGCAACACTAAAGCTACTTCAGTATATGGCGTTGTTAAGCAATACTAAGCCAATGAGTGTTTGGTTTGTAGTTAGACCAAGAAAATCAATTGTAATTGATTAAAAAAAATGAATTAAATACATATAATTATG
Source organism: Doberes anticus (assembly GCA_018250115.1). Taxonomy (NCBI): domain Eukaryota; kingdom Metazoa; phylum Arthropoda; class Insecta; order Lepidoptera; family Hesperiidae; genus Doberes; species Doberes anticus. Next base: position 4,079 of record DWKW01003157.1, read on the forward strand.
TCTTTTTAATTCACTTAAAAATGCCTAAAAGATCTTTGAACAAAACGCTTATAAACAATCTAGCATCACGAAGCCGCGAAATACCGAGCAAAGTTCGGTCATCCAGGAACTTCCAATTAATATTACATTGACGCAATATCTCTTCCGTTCAGAAACCCTAGCCGAGTCGCAAACGCTTCCAAGCGTTTCCACTTCTACAAACTGCAACACGTTGTCGTATGAACGACAACTTCCATAACCACCGATCTAAGACCGATCTACGTCAAAGCGTTATAGCTTGTAGAAGTGGAAACGTTTGAAAGCGTCCCCAACTTGGCTAGGGCTTATGTGACGATTATAGTAAGTGTAACATGTTAAAGTCGTGATGTCACCAATAGATCGAATGATGGTAGAGTTTTCTGTCGAAGGCTCAGCTGCGACCATTTTTTCCGTAAAGCAGGTGTATGAGTACTGTTGTATTTCGGAAGGTCTGGTCAGGCGGGGTGGACTTTATGTCTTTATTTCTCGCGCGCAAAAGCATTGCCGTGGTGGAAATTCCAGATCAACAGTCACTTGGTCGTCCATCCGTCCAGCCATCAGTAAGAGGTCCGTTGGAAATAGACTTCCCCTAATTGACGCCAGTCCATGTTACCGCTATTTTCTCTGATCTACCTGATCGGAGGGCGCCCCTGTACTTAATTTGCCGCTTCCAAGGACCTTTCTGCGTTTCCTTTGAATGTTTGGGCCTGCACATTGGCTACATTGCCACATTGCCAGGAAAAGCAAAAAATTAATTAATTTCTAATTATGTAGCGTACAGAAATATTGAGAGTAACTCTCATTAAAGCTCGCGCGAGCTTTGGAGGATGTCCGCCGTTTTCACTCAGTCTATTTTAGGTCTAGGCCTGAGAGCGCCCTGTACTTCTTGTATGTACGAAATACTTATTTAATTCTTCGTCTCTTTTACTCGTATTCAATTAAAAAACTGACCAAAATTAGCACCCCACACGTCTTGAACGAGAAATATAGAAAGTCCTCTTCGTTCATCGTCGGCCCGCAATGGTAGGACAAGTACCTAAAGGATGTGAGATTTGCAATTGAAATTCGAGCTAGTCGGGAAAAATAAAGGAGCCAGTTTGAGGAGGAATTCTCATTGTTGTAACCTCCTTGAGTGGGGCCCATTTATGCATACGAAAACTTTATTACGCTCTGGATTGAGGGCGGAAAACTGTAACTTTAATTAAGTTCTGTGGTTCTACAAACCGGCTGATGTTGTTTAATATGTTCCGGAGTTTAGTGACGCTACGGGACTTTGGGTGGGAATAAATTTGGTAAGAGTATGCCGCTGTTGTAGTTTTGAGATTGGAGTAGTATATTTAGAAACTTGTTCAACTTCACTGCTGGGGTCCAGCCTCTTCTCAGAGAATAGAGTATTGTCTGAGAGAGTGAGTGTAATGAGAGATTGGGGTAAAAACTGCCGACATAGACATATTTCTTTAATATTAACATAGCAAACGATCATGCAGGCCACTTTTTTTTAAAATGTTAATACATAAAATAGCAAACGAGGCAGGCCACCTGATGGGTCCGTTGGGTCCAGGTTCAAATCCCGGAAATTTCTCGAAATATTATCTATCCTTAATTTTAGAAATTATGTACGTATTAGTCGGCCGCCCTAAATACCGCTGGTCAGACAGAGCTGAGGATGACTCGCGTGAACTTCATGTCAAGAACTGGCAGGAGATTGCGCAGGTCAGAGACAAGTGGCCAGCTTTCGCGTCGAAGGCTAAGAGTCAACCGCTGCACCAGCGAAGTAAGTAAGTGGTAACGGTGAAGGAAAACATCACGAGGAAACCTGCATGCCTGAGAAATCTCCATAATGTTCTCAAAGGCATTTCCCATTTCACGTGCAAATCCGAACTTGGCCAGCGTGGTGGACTATGGACCAAACTCTCTCATCTCTGAGCGACGACCCATGACCAGCAGTGGGACAATAATGGGTTAATGATGAATAATGTGTACATTTTTGTTACCAATGATATCAGTATTTATTATCAAAGAAACAGCAATCTAATCAGGCCATGTACTCCCCGAGCGCGACATTTAAGTAAAGCTCAAAGCGACATAGCTTAAAAGCCTCGCGGATAATAAGATAACGCGAATTGACGAAACAAAAAACATCTGAGCGTTGAAAAGACTGGCTCTTGTAGGCTTTCTGTTACTAGCGTTATTCGAAGCGAAAATCATGTACTGTTCTCTTCACAACGTATTCTTCATGATATGATTTATGAGATAAGTCAATATTCGTTCTTACCTAACCACGGCTAGACAAAGTGTGAGAAGGTTATATAACGCCTAAATAAGTGGGTGGGTCGAAGTTCAAATCCCAGCACGCACCTCTATTTCTCGAATATGTATGAAAAATTTCTTATATCTATTCGAAAATTTCGAGATTAAGTGCAAATTGTAAATTACATTTTGTTACATATTACATTTTTTTAGCTTCATTATCATCATCAACCCATTATTATCCCACTGCTGGGCACGGGTCTTCTCTCAGAAATGAGAGAGTTTAGGCCATAGTCCACCACGCCGACCAAGTGCGGATTGGCGGATTTAGCTTCATAAACTTGTAAATACGACGCTCTTTATAGAGACTTTATTTATTTGAACTAAATAGGCACTTTTTACTAATGATGGTTGTATCTTGTAGCGTCCTATACAGAAAGCGCGTCTGGGACGACCGCAACGCGACAGGGCAACGTTGCCTTTATTTCTGCCGTAAAGTAGAAGTGAGATCACTGTTGTGTTTTGACGTGAATGTATAATAAACTGGACAGAAGGTATTCCAACTTAGTTCACAGACGTAGCAACGCGTCCACATCCGACCTCAGATTGTTCTATTGTCCTATATGAGGCCTGCTGTGGGTAACCATGGGCTGCCCTGACTTAACATCAATTGGTATGCACGATCCTTCTGTATTCCCTTTTTTTAATATGAATAGAATAGCAAACGAGCATGCAGACCACCTGATGATAAGTGGTCACTGCAGCTCATGTACATCCACATCTAACCTAAAATAGAGGTCCTACGGAATGGAAGTCCTATGTGAGGTTGTATGTGAATACGTTGCTACTCCTGAAGACTAAGTTGCAAAACCGCAACGCAGCAGTTCTCACACTGCTGCTTAACGGCAGAAGTAAGTCCGACGGTGGTGCCGCCGCAGGCGAGCCTTAGACTACGACTCTACTAACATCAAAAAAATTATATCGGGAATTTTTATCTCTCTATTTTGTATAAATTTATATATAGTATAGGACTTTATATATTATGGTTCTCGAAAATATTGTTACAATGCAGTGATCTTAATTTTATAGCGAAGATCTCTGGTCATGCAAAAGGAGTGCATGACGTAATTTCATTTAAAATAGACTTTCGAGTGAGTTAACACTAACATCGATCACACACCATAGTAACGACCTGCGAAGATCTCTGGTCATCCCAGAGGTAATTTCATTTAAAATCGACTTTCGAGTGAGTTCACTCTAACATCGATCACATACCATGGTAACGCGTCGTGCCACAGAAACGGATAATGGTCTTCTAAAAGGTAACGTATTACATTTCCGCGACTTGTTTGGGATTATCTTTTTGGTCGAAATTCGGACACTAATGCCTCTTTTTATGTTAACGAAGCTGCCTAGAGGGGCTGGGAATAATGAAACAACGAGATTCCAGAACAAAGGTCCGCGTTGTTCTTTTAACGTTCTATGTGATATTTTTATGCGAAAGTTTTAGGTCTTCATATTTTCTGATAGTACGTAATGAAATGTTAATAATTTATTGGTGGTCTTATGTCGAAAGCTCGCCTGCGTGCACTGTGAGAAATGTTTTTTTCTGTTTCAAGGGTGCAGTTAGGCTGAAGACACGATACAGGAGGCATTATGAGGAGGCAAATTAATCCTCATCAATGGCATCCACATACAACCTCAGATAGGATTTCCGTCGTAGTTGAGGTTTGATGTGGATATCCACTGGCTGCATTGGCCACTAAACATAAGGTGGTCCTGCATGCCCGTTTGCTTTTCTGTTTATAAATACATAAATTTTAAAATAAACGCTTCGCAGTAATGTGAAGTGGTCCCCACACTTCACATTAGTACCACGCAAGGCTGCCACCTGTCCTGAGTGTTAAGAACCTAGACAGACAAGATTTAGCACAAACACAACCGGACCCTCCAGTCAATTCAAAATTTATCATTAAATTTTCTGCTTCGCTGGTAATCGTATCCTCTCTAAGTTCAGAACTAAATTGTTGTTACAATAAGATAGATGTTGAAACGCCTATAAAAAGGATCCTATAAAAACGAACGCCTCTATAGGCGCTCTCTATATAAAGGATCCTATAAATATCCTGAATATAGTTTGTCTATCCAAGATTTATTCAAATCTATTCAGCGGTTAACGTGTAATTCAGTAACAAACGTGCGAACATCTTCACAAACTTTAACGTTTAAAACTGTTACATATAGGATTAAATTGAACTCTCATCATGATCCCATTGTTGTCCCACAGTTAAAGTCCCCTCTCTCTGTGTCTCTCAGAGATGATAGTTTATGATGATGCTGATGCTGATCGACTGCGCATTAGTGGAATTGTTTGGAAATCCGTTGGGTCCATACTAAACGGTTTTTTATAAATATTTTTCAAAAAAATTTACTTTCAAATTAATCTAAATTAGGTAATTGAAAAAAAATGTTTTGATTTAATAAAAATTACATTTTGACAAAAAAAATCCATGGGACTTATTCGGGATTCCCTTAGTAAAAGTGGAACCAAAGCCTCTTTTCATCACGAAATTGCCTAAGAGAGAAGCTTAAAGAATTAACGAGATCCCAGATCAAAGAGCCACGTGCCCCACGCTGCTGCACTATGCGCATTGCTCTTTTATTGTTCCCTATCGTCCCGTGTTAATTTGAAGTACTTTAGGGTATATTATATACGTATTTTACGTACATATATATACGTATTTTAGGGTTTCAAGTATTTTGGGATTTCCGTCAAAATCTCGCCCAAGTATCTTTCGTGAGGTTCATGTTATGAAGAATTTTAATACAGAAAATCCGTTAAAAAGCGCCATTGAATTGCAAACAAAAAAGTGGTATTGCAGAACTTCATCATCACCCATTATTATCCCACTGTGCCCAGCAGGGTCTTCTCTCAGGAATGAAAGGATTTAGGCCATAGTCCACAATGTTAGCCAAGTGCAAATTGGCGGACTGCACATACTTTTGAGGACATTATGGAAAACTTTCAGGCATTCAGGTTGCCTCAATTCACGGTTAAAGCAAAAGATATTTGTTTTCTTACATTTTTTTTTAAATGTTTGCTGTTCTCTAGACTATAATCATGTGTGATGATATAATTATACTATTATCATAAAAAATATATACGATGCAACTGCAACCACGCCAGACGCTACACAGAATCAACTCAACTAGGACGGGAGTCCTATCTGAGGTTATATGTATGAATGCGTTGCTACACCTGAGGGCTAAGTTGGAATGCCTCCTGTCCAGTATATTTACGCCTCAGGCAAGCCTTCGACATAAGATAAAATCTTGATGGTGGTAGACTACCATGAAATTCAAACTTCTAACTAAACCTTACTACTGAAGCCGACCTGACTCTAAGTGCTCATCTTCACCTAAGACACGACACGACTTTGAAAGACAGCTTTCCGAGACTTACACATCGAATTCAATTTGGACCAATATATTCCTGCCATGTACAGCAATAACACTCGAATTACCGATATCGGCGCAGATATTGGAACGGCGTGAATATGACACGAAATTATGCTCGAGACGGTTTTATTGCGCCCCCGGAGGGTTAATTTGGCCCGTTTAAATATATTGCGTGCCCTTTATGAAAATTACTTATGCTGTGAAATATTGTTTTAGGCAGATTTCAGAAACATAAGGGACTTTGTGTGGCGCTGGGCTGATAGCCTTCTCATGGTGTATTATCTTGCAATTGCTTATTAACATTTCAACTAGCTATTGAGCGGTGGCGAAATACGAGTCGGAGGGTGTGGTTCTCTATGACCCTCAGAGCAGCGGACGGGACAGCCAAGATGCGGTCGTAGACTCGCGGGTGGTCAAAGTGGGCCACATCGATCGGTGGGATGTTTCAGACTTCGGAATGGGTGCGACTTGTTGAG